>JZLH01S0109098.1:0-12363 GCA_001188425.1 Eucidaris tribuloides | reverse complement strand
TCTATGATGTGCCAATATTTTGATATGCACATCATATTCGGAACTAGTCTATGTAACAGTCATAAGTCATGAACACATAACCTAATCCCCATTAGTCTGTGTATCAGACCTTATTGAATGTTTGCCTATATGATGTGCCGATATTTTGATATGCACATCATATTCCGAACTAGTCTATGTAACAGTCATAAGTTATGCATGTATACAAAACGTAATCCCCATTAGTCTGTGTATCAGACCTTATTGAATAATTGCCTATATGATGTGCCGATATTTTGATATGCGCATCATATTCCGAACTATTCTATGTAACAGTCATTAGTCATGAACTGTTCTTTGTGACAGTCATTAGTCATGAACATACAGTATAACGAAATCCTCATTAGTCTGTGTATCAGACCTTATTGAATACTTGCCTATGATGTGCCGACATTTTGACGTGCACATCACACTCCGAACTAGTCTATGTAACAGTCATAAGTCATGAACACATAACCTAATCCCCATTAGTCTGTGTATCAGACCTTATTGAATATTTGCGTATGATGTGCCGATATTTTGATATGCACATCATATTCCGAACTAGTCTATGTTTATATACACCCACCAGATCACTTAGGTCAGCTAGTGACCCTCTCCGTCCCACATATTCAGTTACTCACACATTAGCCGGTGATAGAACATTTACTGTGTCAGCTTCAAAATACTGGAATAATTTGCCACTTACAATAAGACAGTCTTCATCAATACCTATTTTCAAAAAGGCATTACAAACCCATCTTTTTAGTAGTTTGTAGATTTAAGATTACATATTTGTATACAATTGTAAGCGCTTTGGGCCTAATGGGGAAAGCGCAGTATAAGTGATAATACAATAATAATAATGAACGCATAACCTAATCCCCATTAGTCTGTGTATCAGACCTTAATGAATATTTGCTTTTATGATGTGCCGATATTTTGGGATGCACATAATATTCCGAACTATTCTGTGTAATAGTCATTAGTCATGAACATATAACGTAATCCTCAATAGTCTGTGTATCAGACCTTAATGAATGTTTGCCCATATGATGTGCCGATATTTTGATATGCACATCATATTCCGAACTAGTACATTTGTGGGCGATTATTACATTTGTGGGCGATTACTACAATTGTGGGTGAAGTGTTATTACATTTGTGGGCGTTTATTCCATTTGTGGGTGAAGTGTAATTACATTTGTGGGCTTTTATTACAAAGAGTGTTATTACATATGTAGGTGATTATTACATTTGTGGGTGAGTTTTTATTACATTTGTGGGCGATTATTACATTTGTGGGTAAAGCTTTATTACATTTGTGAGCGATTATTACATTTGTGGTTGAGGTGTTATTACATTTGTAGGTGAGTTTTTATTACATTTGTGGGTGATTATTACACTTGTGGGTAAAGTGTTATTACATTTGTGGGCGATTATTACATTTGTGGGTGAGTTTTTATTACATTTGTGGGTGATTATTACATTTGTGGGTAAAGTGTTATTACATTTGTGGGCGTTGTTACATTTGTGGGCGTTATTACATTTGTGGGTGCAACAGGGGCTACCATGCTTGGTACATATTAAACTCTTCAGGCACAGCTGTTTTTCCAGCCATGCTTTCTTCCCTACCCACTATCGAAAATAGAAATTTAATCCAGGCTTCCGACTCCCATAATCCGGACAGGTCGAGGTATAGAGAAAATGTCCTTGCAACGGGGCTGCAGCCGATGGTCTAATATGAACATAATTCCCAGATACCTCATATTTGATTATCTTATGCCTTTGAAAGTGCATTATATTATGTGCATGTAGCAGCTGTGTTTTGCATAACATTAGCTATGAATAGTAAACCACATCAGTTAACGGCCAAAAGGGGATAACATGGTTTGCATAACATTAGCTAGGAATGGTAAATTACTTTAGTTAAGAGTCAAAAGATGATAAAATTATTTGCATAGCATTAGCTATGAATAGTAAATTACTTTAGTTAATGGCCAAAAGGCGATAACATGGTTTGTATAACATTAGCTATGTATGGTAAATTACTTTAGTTAATGGCCAAAAGGCGATTACATGGTTTGCATTACATAGCTATGAATGGTAAATTACTTCAGTTAACGGCCAAAAGGCGATTACATGGTTTGCATATAGCTATGAATAGTAAATGACTTCAGTTAACGGCCAAAAGGCGATTACATGGTTTGCATAACATTAGTTATGAATACTAAATGACTTCAGTTAACGGCCAAGGGCGATTACATGGTTTGTATAACATTAGCTATGAATAGTAAATTACATCAGTTAACGGCCAAAAGGCGATAACATGGTTTGAATAACAATAGCTATGAATAGTAAATTACTTCAGTTAACGGCCAAAGGTGATAGCATGGTTTGCATAGCATTAGCTACGAATAGTAAATTACATCAGTTAACGGCCAAAAGTCGAAAACATGGTTTGCATAACATTAGCCATGTTAGCTATGACTAGTAAATTACTTCAGTTAACGGCCAAAGGCGATAACATAGTTTGCATAACATTAGCTATGAATAGTAAATTACATTAGTTAATGACCAAAAGGCGAAAACATGATTTACATATCATCCAATTGCAATTTCAGATTTCATATTTTATTGTCCAATGAAATGGAAATTCATTTTGTTTGCATGGATATAACATATACATATAACAATATAACAACTAATAATATAAATATACATATTATTCTTATTATACAAAGTACATACATGCGTACTTTACACAGCATTTACAGTGTGAACGTGGGTTTATGGCTGCTGCAGCATTAGCTATGAATAATGAATTACTTCAGTTTATAGAAATAAAATAGTGCTGGGGTAGTTAAGGCACATTGGTGTATTGCCTGGGCCCAGGGATCTGTATAGCAGGATTGCTGAAATATAAAACCATTTCTAAAAAAAATAATTTTCAGCTACATTTTTTTCCAACAATAATGCATTTGTGATATTATTATTATTATTATTATTATTATTATTATTATTATTATTATTATTATTATTATTATTATTATTATTATTAATTAGTTAATTAAATTATTTATTTATTTATTTATTTATTTATTTATTTATTTATTTATTTATTTCGGCAAATCAAGAACAACAAAAGAATATAATACAATATAACACAAATGTTCATACGAGACATAGAAACGGGCATCCACTGGACTGCCAGGGTAAAAAAGTTAAATAACTGTAGCCAATAATGACTATTTGACCCTGTTTCTAAAAGATGTTATTTTCAACCACAAACGTAATCACTACTTTGATCACTGTATTTGAAAGAAAATACACAATCAGTAACACATAAACTACAATGTCATTGCGTAAGAGCAAATTAGACAACGTCCCTGCTCACCTACAGATCTACGAAACCAGATAACCCTATATATCTCTAAGTTTTTGATGCAACAATAATCTGGCAATCAATGTTTTCACCATCTCTAGACAATGTTATGTAAAAACGCCGAAATGCCACCTAAGGCATCTCTACTAATTGTGACACTATAGTTGAAAAAAGACCCACAACGACGTGCCGCTTTTAATGCACGAATCCTGACGCTATGAACCTTGCATTTACTGCCCAAAGAACACTAATTCATGAAACGAATTTGTAAGGACCAGGGCGCAAATCCAGGGACAGTGGACACGTTCCCCCCCCCCCCCCACAATTTTGAAGGTAGGGAAACAATATCAAATGCCCGCTCCCCACAATTTACATGTGTGGCATACGTCTGAGGGATTTGGAGAAAAACAAAGTTTCGTTTTTCGTCACCCCCCCCCCACACACACACACTGAACGAGTTTTCGACGGCTGGCGTGACCGGGGAAAATTTTTGACCTGGGATTTGGCCGCGGATGAATATGTGATGTCACCCCTACATTTAAAAATGGATTTGCGCCACTGTAAGGACCATGCATTTTGGGGGGGGATCAACGACTGAGGAGGCACACGTAAGATTTGGAGCGATGAACCTGAAGGGTTCCTAGTTGTCGTCACTCTGTGTTGTAAGACTGTTGATAGGGAAACATGTCAGTGCTTTTGAATTTAGGAAGTAAACCGAAAGGGAAATACACAAATATTGTCAAAAACACTATTCCTATTCAGAGATGCTGGTTAACACTTTGAGTGCTAACGGCTCACCGGCTTGCCCACGTGTAACCTCATCAGTGAGGTACTATCGGCTCACGGGTTTGCTGAGAAGACAATCAGCATCTGTTCCATACCTTTTAATTCAAATGACAAACGTCACTGAAGTTCCTACCAGTAACATTTACCGTGAAATGTAGATACATTGAACAAACTAAATGAGATAAAATATATTGTCTCTATAGCATTTCGATTTTTTTTTACAGAAAATCGTACCTTTTTGAAAGGTTATACACATAAGTCCATACAATGCAGTCTCTTGGAGTTTTAGCCCAGCACCCAAAGTGTTAAATATCGAAAGATTGATATTATAAGACTATCGTGGATTAAACGGAGGACAATCCTCGAACTATTCTTTGTAAATTATACGATAAAGAGGGCTTCAGATCAAAGGCAGCATTGTCTGTCTTAAAGTGTTTCCTATTAAACAAGTAGGTCATAATTATCGCAATCTACGCAACAAATTGGAACATGTACCTACCATTAATGATCATTAGATGCTTCGTATGTCGAAGGATAAGTATGGACAAATTGATTTCTTCGAAGTGTCAGCAAAGTGAGAGCTATTAATGACACCACTCTGTTAGATTTTGAAACGTGGTCATTGCTGTTCCAGTAACCTATTTTTCGAAATGAAAATTGGCAGTATATGGCAAACAATGTCCCACTCTTATATAAATACAAACAAGAATACGTAAGGTTTGTAGCTTCCCAATCTTTGCACAGTAATCAGTTCATAACCTCAAATTGCGATGAATTTCTGAAACAATTACCATTGACATATTCCTCTGGCCGGTGATACTGATGCAGTTTCCAAAGCAAATGTTGAAATCGACACTAATTAGGCCGATTAACATTTTTTGTAATAGCTATTTACAAAGACGTTAATCAGTTCCTTGCATGAATTTTATCCCATTTTATGCTTACAGCTACTATAAAATCTCATTTTATGATGTTAATCTTGATATTACGTTAATTTCAACCCAAAGATAACTCTGTCATCAATCAAAACTAGGGATTGCATCATTCTGTCGTCATGGCAATAACCATTGTTGGTAAAGATATCGTTGATGTTACAAGAATGGGAAAGATTGTGAACAGTGGAAAATGCATACAAAAGAACTGAAATATTTGATAACAATTACACTAATTAGAAAAAATTGTCTTGGATAATTGTTTCTTTGCAAAAAGGAAAATGCCCATTAGGAACAATAAACCGCAAAGTCATTCCAAGTATCGTCAAATTGTAAAGCTCCAAAACAAAGTTTGCTGTAACTGACATCTGTTTTTGTTAGTTTACGTATCTGTGAAAGAGAGAAAAGTCAAAGCAGAAATCTATGCATCGCTTTCAAATTAATTATAGTCATAAGAAGTAGAGCATCACCTTTATATCTTCCGGAAGATTATCAGCACCTGTACTAAAATGTGTGGTGTTCAATTTAACCCGAAGAGTTTCTCCAAATACAGATTTCAGATACAGTGTTGCAATTTAACATTTTCTTAAATTAAAGTGATATTCATGGTTTTAGATATAATAATTGTGGTGTTTACGTGACACACAGGGTGTAAAACATTCAGCACCATATCAATATTGATCTGTATTAAGCAAAAGTCTTGAAGTAAATCTTAAAAGTCCAGTCTTTCTGGCCGTCCGTACAGTGGTCCCTATGTTAATTCCTTTTTCCATAATTCTTCTATCAGTTATAAGTTACCGATGACAGTCTAAATCATGCATTAATGTCAAAATGATGGAATTGTTCCAACATTAATTGAGGTCAAAGTTAATTCCTGAATGAGCTGAGATCAATGAAGCAAACACAAACCCTCACTTTAGAAAGCAGTTTTGTTTAATACATCTATTTACCTCATTTGCCCTATTATGTCTTCATTAAGATATTTTCAGTTCCATTAAAATACCAAACTCACAAAACTAGTAAACAGTAATATTAAAAGTAAAAACAATCATAATCAAACAACATGAACGTCACCATTTACACCAATGATCTGTCATAACTAATGTACAATGAAACGTTAAAGCATATCGTTTCTATAGCTTTATAGTTTGGAATAAGCTTTGGTTTATTATACTCAAAGAATTAATAAAGATATATTACATTTTTATTTCAGGATCAGTTTGTAGATGTAATATAAATCTGCAGATTTGTAGAAACATGTTGGCAGGTAAAGGATTTAATATATAGACAGAAAAATGAAACCAAAGACATAAAAACAGATAAACAGTGATTAAGATATAGACAGGAGTATACCTACTTTAAGCAGAACTTAGAATATATTAGATGACAAAAGGTCAGACACATGTTTTTGTTTGTTGGATACTGCAAATTCATGCGCTTAAAAGTAAGAAAAGCTAGCTTTTAACACAGCCTAAAATGTTATGCTTTCAGTTTAAATCAGTGTTGTGCAATAATACAATCCACTGGTGCTATTTATAATGTTGCTTCTTTCGCCAGCCAACAATTAACCTTCCGCGTTTATCTATCTCGCTTTTCGCGCGCTACGAACTGTAGTTTCCCGCCTTTTTGCCGTAGCTTCCCAGCTAAATTCTAATGGATATTGTCGACAGCTGCGAAAGCGCATTCTTCTGATGTCCTGCACATCTGTTTGACAACTGAGACTGTCTCCCTTCTTTCAGTGGCATAGACAGCAATCTGTTCTTTAGGGGGAGAAGTAGGGGAATTTGTCCGTTGGAAGCAATTTCAAGACGGATAATTAAAGGACAGTGGAACAGTCACAACCCACTCTCCTGTCACTCTCCTTTCTATTTGGGGGAATTTGTTAGAGGGTCACGCCCCATCTCCCCTTGGCTCGCCTTATCCTCCATTTGATTGAAAGAGCTGTAGGGCTGATGTGGTTGATTACGGCGATGAGATATCTACGTCACACATTTTCCTTAGTTACGCCACTCCTTGCCACGAGAGATACATTTTAGTAATACTGCGTTTTTTTGTTTAGTCTTAGGGGCGGAACTGCACATGCACGGACAAACGCACACAAACACACTCACACGCGCACACACACACACACACACACACACACACACACACACACACACACACACACACACACACACACACACACACACACACACACACACACACACACACACACACACCCACCACACACACACACATACCGACAAGAGCTACATTGTGGGGATGTTCCTGTATGTGCAGTGTGGGTGTTCCATAATAGGTATAAAAGCACATAGTGAGTGTATGATTTTAACCCCCACAATGCCGAAATACGCCTACAATGTAACCTCATACTTAAACATACACCAAAAATGTACCTCCTGCACGCCCGCCACATACAATAGACACACAGCACACAAAATACATACCACATCATTATGGGAGTAAAAAATAAAACTAAAACGGTTCACTTTAGCAGGCCCACTGTGTTGTTTTAAACCGTTTTAAAATGTTTCATTCTGGGGGTACCCCCACAATGCCGAAATACGCCCACAATGTAACCTTATACTTAAACATACACCCACAATGTACCTCCTGCACACTCACACACACACACAAACACACACACACACACACAACACACACACACACACACACACACACACACACACACACACACACACACACACACACACACACACACACACACACACACACACACAAATATATATATATATATTATCATAAACACAGGCCTCCATGTTCATTTCGTGTTCACGTACAAACACAAATATGTTCACATCAAAATAACGATTAGTTGGGTAACTGAAAGTTTTCTTATGGAACGAGTTATTTTTAATTCTAGATAATTTCTTAACCAGTTCGATTTTTGGAACATAAACTAAGCTACAAAAAATACAGAAAGTAAAAATTTGAAACAAGCAATTATTAAGGAATGAGGTAATGTATTTTTTTTTATTCGTGATGTAAGTACGTTGACCATTATCGAAAATTAAAACATGCTCAGCATCTTTTTTAGCTGAGATGAACAAATTTGTCCTGTCTTGTAGCTTTACATCATGTCTTTCACAAAGAAATAAATCAAAGTGAATAAACGTATTGACCTAACCGTGACCACATTATTTTGTCCATGTATATCATAATATTCGATTATCTGCATCGTCACGTAGTCAGCAAACTTCTTTTTTCAAAATGATAGCGTTCTCAGAAATCAGGACCAATATTTTAAACGTTGATTTGAATTTACTTCACTTTTTATTGATGTAGGGTAATTGCTTTTTGCTAACAGAGTATATTTTCCCACAATGAATTACCAATTTACGAATAATTGCAAATTGTATAGAGTGATAAAATCAGTGTAAATTGCTTGAGACAAGATAACATTTTTATCTCTTTATTCTGACTCTAAATACATTTGTTTGACGTGGTAACGAATCCAATTCCAACATATCTGCACAAATGTACACAAAAAATACAGATCAAGACAATTCAAGCTACTTAAAGCTTAAAGCTTTATTAATGTGTAACATTTAAAGAGTGTAGAATCTACACTGTAAGTATGTAGTTTGCCAATTCCTCCGCTCTATTTTTGCGAAGTGTGTATCTCTGAATATTTGAGTTTTTTTTAGTTCCCCCCCCCTTTTTATGGGGGGGGGTAGGTTAGAATTTCCACAAAGCAAAGTTTCAGAAGTGATTGAGCTTTAATTTTTCAGATGATATGTCATCTGTGGAGTATACTTTACTCTTTTTTAGCATTTTCTTGAAAATGGTGCATTTATAGATACACCCTTCTGCCAAAAAAAGTGATGTGACGGAATTTGTATGGCATATCTGCAGATACACCCTTTTGCCAAATAGAGACCAATACGGCGTTTGTCAAATCCTTTGGCAAAAGGGTGTATCTGGATAAAAATGTACCTCGCTCTAAAAATAAAAAGTTTTAAAAATGAAACTATATGGAACAATTATCTGAACGATAGATGAAATTACAAACTCCACCAGCATATTACCATTGTTACGGATTCTATAGCAAACGAAATGCTCCAACTTCACAGTCCGGTTTCACTGTGTTATTGCCAAGTAGACCTGTAAGTGGAGAAACACACTTAGCCTAAACATGCTAAATGCCATAAAAGGTCCGCACTGTAGCGAGCATATGCATCGCAGTCAGCATTAAACTATTGCCACCAATTGCAATTTTAAGGAGAACCAAATCTTAGCAGATATGAATTGATCTTGAACAATGGTTTGGATCATGCCTTTGTTTGACTGTATACTAGACCACAAGAGGCATTTCTGGGTTAAGGTTTACTCAGAAAAGGGCAGAAGCCGTGTCCCGCTTCCATAATTCACCGCGTCCGGTGTCCTGCAGCTTTAGAAATCGGTCAAGAATCCACAAGCTTTATTGACACTGCATGGTACATCGGAGATGCGTCCTCATCATCCGATCAATGCCAATATTTAAGTATAAACACAATTAAGGATTGATTGACTTAAATGGAAATGAATCAACATCAAGGAAAATATCGACCAAAAATATATAATATGCGCTTGTCTGTTTTCATAATAACGCATATAAATTCTTACACTACAAACCTATGGTGTTATTGGGTGTTGCCCATGTAAATGTAGTGTTCGCCGTGTTGTAAGCTAATCCGTTGGTTTTGAAATAATATCTTCTATTATAGACCATTTCAAAGCCCACTTTTAAAAGTAAATTCTACCATAGAGAGGGTAAACCTAATCTTAAATCATATCTTTAATCACAAAAGCATGGATATGCATTGTTCCAGTACGTGTCATGATGTACAAACATAATGATGTACTTTACGACATAAAGAAGCCGTTTACATTGCATTGATGCCCCGTTTCTTTCATTTGAGTCTGAAGACGGCGCTAGTCAATTTTGAAAGGACAGTGTGCATTTAAGTTCCTTTTCAGAATGGCATGGGATCGATGTATTCCATATGGCATCACCCGTCACAGCTCACAGGGAACCGCAGTGCACTTTTCGTTCATTTACTGTGATTAGTTTAATTTCATTTCGTCAGCCAGTGCACGTTTTGCTAGGTGTAACGTGTATACCAAAGTAAAAGATGGTAGTTCATGTTTACTGGTGGTATTGATGTTGGTGGTGACGGTGGTCGGTGGTGGTAGTTGTAGTAACAGCAGCAGCAGTAATAAAACAAGTAGAATTAGTAGCATTAACAACAGTAGTACTAGTAATAATAGTCATAGTATAGTCGTATTAGTAGTGGTAGTAGAAGTAGTAGTACTAATCATTGCAGTAGTAGTAGTAGTAGTATAAGAAGTAGTAGTAGTAGCAGTAGTAGCAGTAGTAGTAATCTTAGTAGTAGTAGTAGTAGTAGTAGTCGTAGTAATAGTTGTATTAATAGTATGTAGGAATATTAGTAGTAGTAGTAGTAGCAGTAGTAGTAGTAGTACATGTAGTAGTAGTGGTGGTGGTAGTAGTAGCCGTAGAAGTAGTGGTAGTAGTAGTAGTAGTAGGAGTAGTATTAGTAGTAAGTAGTGGTAATAGTAGTCAGTTAGTAGTAATATAGTAAAGTAGTAGTATATAGTAGGGTAGTAAGTAAGTATAATAGTAGTATAGTAGTAAGTAGTAATAATAATAATAATAATTAATAATAATATATAATAATAATAATATAATAATAATTAATAATTAATAATAATAAATAGAATCTTGGTAAAAGTAGTTAAGTAGGTGTAGTAGAAGGCAGTACATTAAGGCAGTAACAGCCGTACCAATACGAGTATGATTCAGTGCCAGTACCATAGCAGTAGGCAGTCTATTTGTACCTCCACTGCCACCCGACCACTAATTGTTTATTCATTCATATCTGCCAGTGCAGGCATCAATTCCAAACTTTGTGCTTCTAGGTGTTATCTGATCCATCTGATAGATTAGTAGCAGTAGTAAGTAGTAGTACGATGTAGTATAGTGGTGGTGGTTAGTATAGCCGTAGAAGTAGGTAAGTAGTATGTAGTAGGAGGAGTAGTAGTTAGATAGGGTAATAGTAGTAGTATAGTAATATTAGTAGAAGTAAGTATAGTATGTGTAGAGTAGATATTAGTAATAGTAGTAGTAAGTGAAAGTAGTTAGTAGTAGTAAGTAATAAGAGTATAATAATAATAATTAATAATAATATAATAATATAATAATAATATAATAGTACTGTAAAGTAGTAGTAGGTGAGATATGATTACATTAGCAGTAGCAGTAACAGCGCGTACCATTATTTACGATATGATCAGTTGCGGCAGTACCAATTAGCAGTAGTAAGGTAGTAGATGAAGAAAATCCAGATGTACATTTAAAGGTACGTGTGGTGGTGGTTGGTGTGATGGTGTAATTACATAGGAACGGCAGCAGCAAGCAAGCAGCGCACAGCAGTGTATAGTAGGCAGTAGTAGTAGTTAGGCAGTAGTATATAAAGTAATTAGTGGTAGTGTAGTAGAGAAGTAAGTAATTAGTATCTATTGATAGTAGTAGAGTAATAGGCAAAGTAGTAAGAGTAGAAGTAGTAGTAGTAGTAGTAGTAGTAGTTGTTGTAGTAGTTAGTAGTAGTAGTAGTAGTAGTAGCAGCAGCAGTAGTAGTAGTCGTAGTAGTAGTAGTAGTAGTCGTAGTAGTAGCAGTAGTAGTAGCAGTAGTAGTAGTAGTAATAGTAGTATTAGTTGTTGTTGTTGTAGTAGTTAGTAGTAGTAGTAGTAGTAGTAGTAGTAGTAGTAGTAGTCGTAGTAGTAGTAGTAGTAGTAGTAGTAGTAGTCGTAGTAGTAGCAGTAGTAGTAGTCGTAGTAGTTGTAGTTAGTAGTAGTCGTAGTCGTAGTAGTAGAAGTAGTAGTCGTAGTAGTAGTAGTAGTAGTGGTAGTATTTCAAAATGATTATTTAAAAAAAAGTGAAAATCTGCAAGTTGACCGGATTCCCCTGCCCACCTTCTCCCATAGACTTACTGTGTGTAGATCTAGGCTATTTTGTACTCCACCCGACCAGTAATTGTTTATTCATTCATATCTTGCCAGTGGCAGCATCAATTTCCAAACTTTTGTCTTCTAGGGTGTTTATCTGTCCATTCAAACACTACTGTGTAGCTCAGATAGCAAAGTTTGACATTTGGTTTTTGTATTTGAAGCTCCACAATGGTAGCCTGTGCCTTTAAGTATTTCTTATATATATATATATA
>JZLH01S0109096.1:43594-69879 GCA_001188425.1 Eucidaris tribuloides | reverse complement strand
AGAAAGTTTTGATAAGAAGCTTAATTTTTCTTCTTAAATTTTTAAGAACGTTGGTTTTAGATTATACATTATTATCAAAGTGCTCCTACCTTTATCTGAGAAGGTTGCTAGACATAGTCTGTCCATCTTGGTACATAGAGATGTCTTTGGTTCCTTGGCTGGGAGAGCTCCAAACACTGGGGCTGTGGCCTCTAATGCTGCCCTATAAACATAAACAAGAAAACAAACAAAAAATGTAAATAATAATAACCAGAAAATAAAGTAATGTTTATTTTTAACACAAATTTTGGACATGTACGTCAGATTTATACGTACCTTCAAAATTTATATGATTCTTTTTTACAAAAGTACCAAATAACTCAAACATATTTTTTATAAACAATGAAATTGATCAATTCTAAATTTCAAGATATAAAGTTATTAGAAACCAACAGAATAATAGAAATATTCTTTACATTCAAGACACAAATTCAATCACACCTAAACCAGTAGTAATATATAAACATATCAAACTTACATAATTTATAAGCGTTTCAAGCATGAACAGGATATATTGGCATTGAACACAACGTTTTCCCCCAACACATGCTACAAAACAACGGAAACCTAGGTATTTCTTTTACAAGTACACTTATTGAATGGGTTATTTGATTAGTGTCCATGATCAAATGTGAGTAGTGATTAATTCAGCAAGCTATTAGAAAGCAAAACTACAATGAGAAGTAATTCACCAATACTATAGCTTAGTAAGCTTACTGTATTAGGTAACACACTGCTATCACAGGTGATGATCATTATTGTTAGTAAGTGTGGATAATTAGAGTTGGACACTTTTTCCTTGCAAAGAGGTTAATGAATATGGTTTATTTCCTAAATTATAAATTATATAACACTCCAAAAACATTGTCACATTTTAACATAGTGTTAGTTGGTTAGCTTTTGATATTGAGTTATGTTAAACCAATCGACAACTACCTCATGTCATATTCACTATTAATTAGCACTGCTATAATCAGTGTTCCATAAAAAATCCATGAGCTGGCCATATTCCCCATCGCTACCAGTGTCTCTGACATGTCTAAAAATAGCCTAAAAAAATTGTCAGTTTAAAATGCGATCAGTAAGAGTGCTTTAAAAAATGTAAAAATCATTGAGAGACCATTCCAGCTTTCCCCCATAGACTGCTGTGTTGCAGAATTTCCTATCACCCGATAGGAAATTAATGTGCCAATTTGTATCTGCACATATTGTACTAGTGACAGCATTACTGTCCAAACTTTTGTGCTCTAAGGTGTTTATTTGTCCATTCAAACACTGTCAGATATGTCGGATAGCAAAGTTCGACAATTTTTTAACCGTGTCTTCCACAGTGTTATATAGTGTCTTTAACATTTATTTCAACACAAATAATAAGAAAAAGAAGAAATTTACCAAGAATATTTTTCTGTTACACACTGCATTCATCTTTTACCAAATACCAAATTGAGTTAAATGAAAAGTTTGGTTGAATGAATTTATTCTCAACACAAAGAATTGTTATTAGGTATAACCAGGCCTTGAATTCACAGGGTCAATCTTCAATACAATGTAACGATACTACCAAGGCACACCACAAGACAACCACAATGACGCCAAGTTGGACAAACAAACAAACAAACACACGGACATTGAGTGTACCTGTCTGGTGTGATAGGTGCATCAACTTCATCCTGTCCTCCCTGACAATTATTCTCATTGCTATGGTGGCGCAAGTGTTAATGAGCAAAGAAAAATAAAATCAGACAAGAACGAAAAAGTGTCTGTTAGTTCATGCTGTTAGTGAAGCTGATGATTCTACTTTAGATTACTTAGAAATGATTAGTTTGTGCGATATCATGCATTTTAGTCATGGGATCAAACAGCTTTTTTCACTTTCTTTTAAACATGTGCATTTCTGTGCTTAACATTCAGGTGCCTATACATATCCCATAATGCCCTTCAGTGACTCATCAAGCACAGAGATTTCCCTCCAATTACAAGAATCATTCTCCTGAAGAACACGACAACTAAAATGACAAACTCATTGCTGATAAAGGAACAGGCAGGAGTTAGAATGTGACAGTAATCATGGATCACACACATCACTGGAATTGTTTTGTCATTCTTGTTTAAAAGCATTAGCAGTTTTAGACATGAAAATAAACAAGATATAGCACACTCACTCATGACTGTACAGCTTTATGAGAGCTTTATATCATATATGAAACCTTACAACTAGAGTGTATTTTAAGGTCAACACAAATATATCCATGCAGAAATAAAATAACCAAATAGCAACTTCGGTTAGGATAAATTGTTACCGACATTAGAAGTCAACAGTGCATGGAAGCATCTGGAAAACCCATCGCAATTGGGTGCAATCAGTAATACATGTACCAGTACCAAAAACATTGTACAAACTGTATAGCTATAAACATTTCCAAAAACTCAACAACAATCTAAAAACACTTCCTTTTTATTACACAGGATGCAATTGTCTGTAATTTTGCATTTACAAGTTTTGTTTTGACACATTTGATTTAGAAACCCGATGGGTGGAGTGATTTGTCAGCATCAATTGTTCCCAAACCCACTTCTATCACCACCCACCCCCAAATATTATGTTGACAATTTTAAGGTTACCAAGCAAACTAGTAATAAAATGCACACGAATCTACTGACAAAGGCATCACCCTTCGCACAGAATTTGCATGTAAGCCATGTCCCCCATTTACAATATGAATGCAACCAACACACATCTGACCATGCTGAAATTAGGACCCACCCATTGTTAATTTTAGGGAAAACAAATTTTTGATACAAAAAGGTGTAAACTGGAGATTCAAAAGTCACTAAATATGATCAACTCACTGAATATTATCATGAGTCTTATGATTATGCAGGAGTGTTCTTGTGATTATTTATGAACAGGAAGTAAACAATTCCTTCTAAGAAAATTGAAATCTCACATGCCAGGCACGTTCATCTGTCTAAAATTATACCATCTTTTAATCAGCATATGCCACTACTGAGTGGTGTGAGGGTAGGTGGGTTTGGACTGAATGACACAGTAGTAATCTTGTAGACCAACAGGGGTAGATACACGAGTTATACTGGATATCATTGTACTATTCATGAATTGCAAATAATTTCGGAATCAACACATAAGACCATGTGAACAAGCTAAAGTTATTATGTCACTGCATGACTCAATGTCAAACATAACAACTGCACAACAAATCAAATAAATAAATACAAAAATATCTCAGTCAAATCCTAAAGTCATTACTCACTGATCATGAGATTCTAAGATGTACTGACCATAATCATTCTGTGTGTATCCCACTGTAATCCCTCCCCTCCCTTTTAATTCACAATCACTGTCATAATTCCACGGCAGGAATAATAATTAGCAGGAAATATGTTGGTTTCTAGATGGTCACAGAGCTACAACACCAATAAGAAGGAATTAAAGGATGGGATGTTGGTCTGTATTCACAACAACAAAATCTTTACTTATGTCATGCACCAACATATGAAAGTTGAAGGCTTATTTGAACCTTCATGATAATGAATGATTTGGTTTCCAAATTCTTGTGTGAGGCCTTCACGACACAGTACAGTTCAATGACCTTGTCGTTATCTGGGAAGAGTTAGGGCAGCCATGATAGCTGTTAGGGCAGCCATGATAGGTGGGCAGCAACAGGAAGCTATTTACCCTTCAGATGTCCGAAACTCGTTCGTGGTCAGAACCACCAACCTTTGTGATGTGGCGATAACGACCTCACATGCAATTTGGTCATGGCTAGTTACTGGATGTCATAACATAATGACAACTTCATGTGTATGTATGTCAATTTAGACAAATCCTGATACTACATGAATATTATATGAAGTATATTTACCAGTTTATTGATTAAAATGTGTATTATTTTGAAGAAGAAAAAGAATTAATAAGAAAGTTTGTTATTGATGATCATTGACACCAAGCACAGATGGTTGTTAATGAAATATCACGGCACTCGTCAAGTATATGTCTGTTGGTGCGCGTACTTACTGATTTTCAATTCTTGTGTTTTCATTACTGTAAATGGGGACAGGTGAAATAACATATTACAGAGCTTGCTATAGACTTGCACAGAATAGAGGCACATGCAATATAATATACCTGTACATATTAAAAGATAATACATCAATAGCAAAGTGTGATCTTACGGTTGAATTGCAAATGTGCCTAGTATTAGAGTAGATAAATTGTATACTACTGTAATGACTTTATAAAGGGGGTTCCTTTTAAGATACACTGTGAACTATCAAATTAATGAATATAAGCCACAAGCCGGGGGGGGGGGGGGGGGGGAATGGAAGCAGGAAACAATTTGTTGACAAAAATGAATTTTGTAATGACTGCTGTTAGTTGTACATAACCTTTTTCTCTTTCATTATTGAGCTTGAACTTATTAGTTTTGCAGCAGAATATATTGCAGTTCAAGTGACTGTTTATGTGACTTGGTCTTGTGAGGATGAAATCAATCACATAAGAGCTAAGATTCTTACTAAATAGACTGGCCTCTCACCTTAACAGCCCCTGGACTACAGTGTGATTGTTTCTCTTTAAGGTGTTCTCAACGTCTCTCTTGTTCAGTTCATCTACACTTGCCTCTATCAGTGCATTCATCATGACGGCCTGTAACACAAAATTATAAAGCAATTATAAACTCAATATTTGTTCATTAATTTATTTATTCATTCACTAACTTACTTATTTATTAATTAATTAATTTGTTTATTTATATGTTTATTTATTCATTCATTTATCTATTTATTCATTAAGTTAGTTAGTTCTGGATTACAACAAATTACAAAGGCAGTGAAAAGCTGAAATACTCACAATTTTCATTAAAATGCATACATTTCAAATAAATTGGAATTGCTGATTTAAAATACACAATTACATGTTTATTACAGATATCATGAAAATTTGTGATACAGCACAACAGAGCAATTGATTTAAGCCAAATTTAAATAGTTTAAATCCAACACAAAAATATCTTTACCTCTAGTAAAATTTAGTAATTACTTGAAACAAGCGTTGATGTTATATATAGTTTGCAGTACAGTTAACCAATTAAAATTCAACAAAGAAACAATTACAGCCCAGTTAATCATTAAACTCATCGAAGGGTTGGGTCATTGTAACAGAGATGTGGGTAATAGCCCACCATGACCACATACCAGCTGGCAAGTTGCCAACCTCTGACTGAAGTTTATCTGTCATATCTGCAATGACATTTCTGTCAAATTTGACACATAAATATATCTTGTTCTGTTTTAATGTATATTGCTATGTTGCATTGTTTTTACGGAGTTGTGAAACTAAAATTTGAATATAAACCAAAGCCAACTGACACACATAGTTTACCAACAAACTTTCAAAATTTTGGATAGCAGCAAAATACTAATGTGACCCCCAAATAGTTTGTTCATTCAAATCTACTCTTTGGAAAAGTTTTTCTCGTTTCTTTATCTGTGTTTTACCTGCTTGGAGAAGATCTGTAGAACCTTGCTGCACCACTTGCCTCTCTCATGACTGTCAAACTCCAGCCACAAACATGGCAGACAATCCCCCATGCCCCGGACTGGTTCTGTGTACTCCCAGGATAGCTCATCAAACATTAACCCTAATAAGAGTTCCTGGAGAAGAACAACAAGAAACATAGTAACTTTCAAGTTATTTTGTTTTATTATTTTATCAGAATACCTAGAATTATAACTCACGATTCAATGTTCTGATCTCAAACACCAATGTATCGGTTAGATCATGCACACCATTGATTGAAAGTTTTTTAAAATTCTCAATGTAGAAATTACAGTGATGAAATCATGTGATTGGAGAAAGCATGGTCCTACTTATTACCTGTTGGTAACAATATACCATTAATTTCATTTTTTCTTGGGTTTCCTCTCTTTTTTTCTATAACTCTCTCGCCTGTATACGCCTGAACAACTTATATTTGAAGTTTTAATTGAAAACAACCAGAGAAAGTATCACATTCTCACACAAATATAAACAATATTGTGATGAGGAACTTTGATGAAAAAATAATGACAAGATGAGGATGATGATGACTATGATGACAATAGCTACAATCTTAACTCATCAACATTATTCACAGATTTGTTTTAAATCGACAATGTACATGAATTTTACCTGTTTTTCTTTATCAATGACATAGACACCATCCCTATTGATGCCAATAAAGACAGGCCTGTCGGGGGTGTCTCGGACTCTGACTGAGTACCCTCCTGTCCTCTCTATCTGACCCATGAAAAACACAGACCTAAGACAAGAAGGAATCAAACATAAATACACAAGGTGAATTGGATAGTAGCATACCACCTGTAAACTTGTTTAAACCAGTCAGTCCCACTGCAATCAAGCACCATGTGAATGTTGTACTGAAAGGGTCGATGATGATTATTTCAATTTCCTTTTCCTTCAATGATACACAAGTTGGACATCATGCTGAAGATCATTGATTTTTTTTAAAGAGTCTCTGGTTCATTATGGTATCATGTCCATAGATATGATATAACCACACTCTAAGACTTCTGTTTGTCTGGACTATAATACATGTCTACAGCTTTACATCTGATTGAGTCATTTCACGGCCATAGGCAATTAAATTTTTGAATCCCACTTTTTTCTCTGATTTTGGATGTTGAATTTTGATATAAATGAGG
This sequence comes from Eucidaris tribuloides, assembly GCA_001188425.1. NCBI lineage: Eukaryota > Metazoa > Echinodermata > Echinoidea > Cidaroida > Cidaridae > Eucidaris > Eucidaris tribuloides. Next base: position 63,117 of record JZLH01S0109096.1, on the reverse strand, counting down.
GTCTTGTCCTACTCTACCCCAGGAAAATATTTTAAAAATTCTGCCCTCGGCCTTGGTCGCTCCAACATACATACGCACAGGTAGATGCCAAATGATGACATGTAAACGTCTATGGTTATCTTTGACCTGACTGACCGTTATTGAGCCAAATAACATTGAACCCCCCCCCCCCCAAAAAAAAAACTAATATATATATATCATCAGAAATGTTTGCACTCACCCATAGAAAGGTAACTTCCAGCAGAACTGTAGGAACATTGTGTAACATTCGATCTTCATGTTCAGTTTCTCTGAGAAGTGTTTCCAGTGCTGTAGGATACTAGCCTCCACAGACAGCATGCCTCCTGTACGACCCTTGATAGACATCCAGCGACTACCTCCCTTAAACATGCAGGTAGGCAGGATCTTGTGAAGATCATTGTCCCTGTCAAAGAAGGAAGCTTTGATTGTTATTAGTTGCATTTATTCCTATTAGCTGATTCCTTATATATAAAATAATTTGTTGTGTGAATGCTCCCTGATTGGAGAACTTAAAGCAAACCAAAACTTGTCACAGATTGCTACAAAACTGTTACACAATGATATCAATAACAAAACAGAACAAGCTGGAGGCAAATTATCACAAGTAAACTTTTTTTTTCTTAATTTCTAATAATTAGAAGTGAAATTGAACATTGTTTGCTTTACAAAGTTTGACTTGAGGTGGGGGCATGTGATGGCATATTGTTAAAAGCAAGCACATGTGTTACCAGCCTGTGTACATTACAATTTTGTGTGCTAAGTATACATGTATGGTGTATATTAAAACCATACCATACATATTGCAAGACGCATTCTCTGACTGAATAACCATCTTTTGCATGTTCATGGGTTGATACAACAATAATTATTTGCAGGTTATGTCATTGTATGGTGTTATTAAAATCTTGTAGGTATTGGTTTTTATGAATATCAGCCAGCAGGCGTCTATTGCATAAAGTATCCACATAGATTTAAACCCTTAAACTTGTACTCATGGAACTATTTGTCCAACAAAAACACTTAATACAGTGGGATGAACTCTTGAACATGACATGGATTTAATAATGCAACAAAAACAAGGACTTTGTTTTGAAATCTCATGCTTTCAAGCCATATTCTCCATATTCCAACATTCTATCTGGACCTTTTCTAACTAAACTATAACCCGTGTTTACATTTAGCCAATCAGTGACTGATAAGGCAGGTAGAACAACAGGAACAAAGGATATCCTGACACTTATCACAGATAAGAATGAAAAGGAAAAATGTGACGCTAAACTTATGATAACGAAGCTTTATCTGAATACCTGTATGATAACCCTAGTCAGTTATTCCACTGTAGTAGATACAATGACTATATTTCAATCATTAACTTTGGCAAAGTTTATGTGGGCATAAATTAAATCAAACAATGATAATCTCGACAAATGAAAAACAAATTCGTTAGAAGAAAGTGAAAAAATCTTTTATAAACATTCTAAACAATGACGGATATTTCAAAAAGTGTTAATTCGAAAGTGTTAACAAGTTTAGTATAAAACACAGCAAAGGAAGTAGATCTGCAGGTATTTCCCGTTGGTCAAGGAAATAAGATCTCTTCTTTCAACCTGCCACAGCTTCCAATTAATAGAAATAAATAAATATTAATGCTACCGCAATAAAGAATAAACATTTTAACATGATAACAAGTTGTACACTACTGAACTTTATTTGTTAACTTACTTGAAGAATCCTAACTGATGTTTCTGAGCATCAAATTGGCCATACTGTAACCATGCCAACATGCCTGCCAGGTATTCATAATCCTCTGGGTCACAGGGGTACATGCCGTCTAGGATGTTTCTCTTGGCTTCTTGAAACAGCTTGATTAGGATCTTGTCACATGTGATCTATCAGACCAAAAACATGCAAGAATAAAACATTAAAAGAATTCAGACATTTCAAACAAATTGTGTTGCTAAACAACTACCATGGGTATTTAGGAACAACACTACTTAACATTTGGCATTAAAACCTTCACTGCAACAAAACTCTGTACATAGACTTTGCACATGGTATTCTGAATGTGGTATTGGATGGGCTAAAATGATAAGCTGACCCATTAGACCCATGTACAGAACATTTCTCACATCTGTTTATTCATAATTCTCGCTGATCTCCTCTTGATTTTTTTCTCTTCTTTTAATTCCATGGAATAAAACATTACTCAACATATAAAATAATCTTATCAACATTTTTCTGAAGTTAACAGTTTATGCTCTAAGATATGTTTTCCCCTCTGAAGATCTAAGAATGAGATGAGGTATTTGCAATTAACATCAATTCTTAACCAATTGAAATCAATAATTGTCATCACTTTACCTTCTTTTCTGAGTCTTTTGGGTAAAAGGCGTTTCTCTGGAAGCAAATGACTGGTTGATCTGTTAAACAAGTGAAGACAGAAAGAAAATGATCATAAGCTCTTTATCATAAGTTAGAAATGTGTTTGTCAACCTTGTGCTATGCATGATAGCAAGTATATAATTCAGGATTTTGATTTGACATGGAATACAGATCAAACTGTATTTCATTGGTATGCATTGGTGTCCTGAAGGTAATATCACTTCCTGGACTAACTTAAGATTTCAATGTATATTAACATATGTTATTTGATAAACATTGCCCAAATAATTACGATCATAACAAATGTTGTTCTGAACTTATAATGTAAAACATCACTGTAACAATGTTAAATATCTTTGTCATAATGTCATGTATTCTGCACAACAACATGTATATAATTCTCTCCACACTATGAGTTTGTCACAATAGTTTTGATATGTTATCATTAAATAAAAAATCATTAACACATGAAATCTAGCCCGTCTGTACTCTTTCATGACAATTTCAAAGCAATCGGACCGTCTAGACCACAAAAGATATCTTAACATGTTTTCTACGTAGACTAGAATTAGCTAAATAACCTCAGTCTTCAAAACAATTACAGTGCACTCCCGTTATAAAGAACACTGATATAACAAAATTTCATTATAAACAATAAACATCTCCGGTCCCCCATATCTTGAATTTCATGGGTCCCAAGGACTTCTTTATAACGAGAGTGCACTGTACCAGTAGACCTATATTGTGCTTATTTGTGTTTAGCGATAGTACACTATTTTTTTTTTTTGGGGGGGGGGGGGTTCGTGATGTCAATTGTATAAGGTGATGACCTTTTGTTATATGAGCCATTATAGTGATATGTGGTCGTGGTCTTGGTCTGGAGACTGCTGGCATCATCAATATCACTGATTATTTGGTGGCGCATATTCTATGATATTACATTAGATCTCACAGTCTTAATATGACATACCTTTAGCCTTCTCCTCTTCACCATGTGTTGTGTATTTATCCAAGAGATCTGGCCACTGTCTACATAACCTGAAGGGTATATGATGAGGTTTCAGCTGCAATTCTGATGGAATAAAAACACAGATTTAAAGGCAAAATAATATTTAACTAAAATTCATGTAAGTTACAGTACATCTTAGTAGTAGTAAGTAGTAATCCAGGTTTTAAATCCGGTTTAGTCCCCAAGCTACGGGCGTGGCCGGATTCACCTCGCACTCACAGAAATCACCCTCACCCCCTCCCTCCACTTTACTCTATTCGGCGCATCCTCCTCCCTCAACCCAACCCTCCTACTCTCCTCCACCACCTGCTTCTTCCATGTCTTCTTCGGTCGCCCCCTTCCCCTCTGACCAGCCAGCTCAAACTCAAGCGTTACAAGATATATTTATTTCAAACATTAATATTAATTTCAAACAAAACATTGTTTCCAATTTGAAAAAAAAAATCTTTTTTCAAGCAATCAATCAATGTCAGATACATGTAAGTGTTAAGACACTACTTGAATAATAAAATTGTGTTAAAAGAGATGTGCTTCTGTCATTTTAAGGTTCTTTGGTTGATTTATCCATGAAATTCTGGTAAAACACTTAAAAGGAACATGTAATCACAGAACAATACCACAATACAATATATCAATTTGAGTCAATGAACTATTTAACAACTCCAAAAAGAAATCCCATCAAGCAAATGTAACAGTGACAATAACATTATGTTATTGTTAGGAAATTAATACAGGTAGTTTCATACAACAAAGTACAAATACATGTAAAATATTTTCTAACATGGAAGACAAATGTACTGAAAAACATTTACATGTACTGTAAGTTGATTAACAATGGTACCACTACCTGTTCTCAAAATACAATAGTTGGTTATCACATGTCCACTGTGGACCATGATACAAAATATTATCATACCACATTGACAGATCTGATAAACATATGTGCCCCACCAATGTGACTACCAATGTGATATCTTGGCTGATTTGATAAATGACAATCACTTGTACTTGTTTCATGAATTAACTTCAAAAATTAATAACTCATATACTTTATGATTTATGATATTTATGATATTGCCCCCCCCCCCACGGCAATGACATAAATTAAATGTACATGTATGTGCACCTGGCAACACCAAAACTACAGTAATAACATATTAGTTTGTATACATTACTTGCTAATTCTGTGAAGAGAGAACTAGGTGGTGCATGTTAAAGTATAAAGAAGTTGGGCCTAGTTTCAGCCTAATTTTTGCTGAGTACTAGTTCATGAATGAATTCTACAACTGTGTTAGATATAAAAATCCATTTGCAGAACAAATCAATGTAAGCACCAAGTGCATGCTACACATACTGGAAATATGGCTTGTGTCTTTTGATAAATATTTGAAGCTCTGAAATGCATCCACAACAGAAGGAACAAAAATAGTCAAAATACCAAGTAAATCGAATATCACTTATTAGTGATCTCTCTTACTCCCAATTAATACACTATACTGCCCCCCCCCCCCACTGACAAAAGGGCATAACTGACTTTTTTTTTCAAAACTAAGTTATATAGTGTAGGGGACTCAGTACATCATGTTAAACATGCAGAACAGAAAAAAATATTAATTAGAAGTGACCTTTTGTTTCATAATCCACTTGTTAAAAGGACACTGTATAGCTTTGAACAAAATACATTTTGCTCAATATCTCCAAAACACCAAAATGTCAGTTATCCCCTTTTGTCATGGGGGGGGGGGCAGTGTAGGCCTATACTTATCCACAGTATCAAAACTATCATTACACAGAAATTATTTGACTTTTCCTGTTTTTCACAATTTATGCCAATGTCTTTGCATTATTCCTTCAATTTGGCAATTGTGATTACAAAACCTATGACTTGTCGTAAATATCAGGAAAGGAAGTGACTCCATGATGTTGATCTCAGTTCATTCAGACTAAAAATAGAACCAGATAAACTTTTTGTTTCTTGTTAATGTTGGAATACATAGTATCTGACAAAGTTCACACCTTCTCTTTGCTTTTAATAGGGTGTTTCACATTTGCTTGGTGGTATTCAGTTCAATGAAAAATACATACCGGAACACACTGTATTGCTGTCATTGAAGTATGTATAACCACCACACACACACATACATAGTGTATGCATGTTGTCGGCCCCATGCCAAATATAATTCAAATATGACAGGACCTTTATTGGTACTATGGCAGCACAGTTTAATCCATCAATACCACTTAATTTTGAAGACACACTATAGTCATGTATTCATTGTACAGGTGTGTACATGTACATTTTGTAGGCCTATACACCCATCATGACCTTCAACTTTTTGAACTGTATTATAATCAACAACATAGAATACTTGTAATACTGTAACCTGCTCATTTTCATTTTCTTTGATATTTCAGTCAATTGACATAAAAATATTATATAGGGGCAATTTTTTTTATTAAAAAAAGATGCAAATTTAAGAAGTATTCAGTATTACATTGAGAACAGAACAATGCAAAAGGGATTGAGGTAATATGTGTTTTGTGTGTTTCCTTAGCCCATAGCATATGTGGGTGAATTACTACTTGTGGAAAAGTAGTGCTGGGTTTGTGTTTACAACCCTTGAAAAAAGCTATGATAGAATGTTTCTTAAAATTCTCCTGACATCACTGCACAGTGTGCAGCTTTATGGTCTTTCTCCAGCTAATGTGATTAGCATTGTATACACAGGTTTATCACTGTGTCCATATGCCCTGTACACTCAAGCATGATAAAAGAGTTGGGTTTATTGACAGGGCTCAATGTCTCAATTTGATTAATGATAACAGTGCAGATTGCTATCTCTGTGTAGACTCACTAGAAGGCTAGTCTGCAGGCACAAACTTTATTTTGGCACTCAAATTTTACAGCGCCTTGAGCCAAGACTAATCTTGTTGGTCAGTGCTTGTGCCACAAAAAGCAGCTATAACATGGGGCCTATGGTAGTACTAGTCTGCAGCACAGGTTGTTCAGACCCTGATTTGCGTAGCACGACGGACAAGGGTTTGAGCCTTCAATTCAAACTACTAGAAGGCAGTGTTTATATACAACAATGTATATGTGTGAGATATGAAATGAAGATATTCAAAATTGTCAAATGTTGGTCATTTCAACCCAACAATTCAATTACATGAAACACAAAAAACATGGGAGTCTTCCTCCATAAGGTTAAGTTATGTAGAGTGTCTTCTGCATTAAAAATATTGATGAATGCAGTGACTCGTTTGCAAATATAGCCTTGAAATTAATTAGGTGCAGCAAACCTACAAACATGGTCTCATGTATTGTCTTTCAGACAGATGTGTGTTCTAATTGAAAGTCGATCATATTCAGTGAAGACCAAACCATTATAAATTCTCATTAATGCATCGACCTTCATACAAAATTTATTCACAAAGTGTTCCATGTTTATTCAAAAGAGTAAAGACTAATATGCTGCTCAGTGTAAATTCTTGGATCTGTTCACATTTGAATAAAACTATCTACATGTAGATGATGTGACCATTTCTTACAAATTCTCCCCAATTACTTGCCCTAATTGTTAAATCTATATGGTTGAAATCAACTGAGTTATGTTTCTGTCCATTTCCTTACCAGTTTGATTTTTTGATTTTTTTTATTTAGCTCTTTGTAAAAATAAGTCATAATCAGAAGGAAGGGTACAAAGTACAGAGAATGGACAAACGGGTTATCATGATTCACTTCAAAAGCTCATCGTGAATCTTACTTTACTAAGGTGTTGGTTCAATATGTACGTACATGTAGGTTTGATGTGTGTGAAATCAGCACCCATTAGTAGACCACAAAATGACTTACAGGCAACACATCGTCATGCACTGATGTAGTCATTCCCAGAAGTTAATCACAGGAATCTTAGATTTTACTCAAAATCTAACGACAAGTGTCTATGACTAAATGAAGACTGGGTGATCTTCTTGATAACAGAAATAGCTGATTCCTTAGTATTGATGTGATTAGTCCATATCTGAAAAATAAAAATCCTTTTTGCATGCCTTTCTTAGCACATCAATGATTCTGAACAATTTAATGTGCAGTGGTAACATTTCTGATGAAAAAAAAGTAACATGCATTTTCACACGTATCCACATTCCTTATGTGATAAATGGCCACTCTAAAGACCATCTACTAAAGGTTGCCTATTGTTGGTCTAGAATCACATCTACAAACACTAGATGGTATTTTGATAGATAACATTAACAACTAGGTAGTATATCACAAGGAGTGTCATATCCCTCAGGGGAAAAAATTCTTGCCTTGAAAAACAATGTCAAACATACACTTGATGTACAATAACAATCACCCATGGAGAGTGCTTTAGCCAGGCAGTATACACCATTTTCATAATTTGTGTGCTTGTTCATTCACTCAATTAATCGGGTAAAGTACGCCCTTGCATGCAAACTGACAATAAATGGGAGGACACTTCTTCAAATGAAGTCATGCATTTCAGCACATGTCACTGTCAACGTCTACAAGTTGTATTCAATAGAGGTATGATATAACGCTTAACGCTATCAGGTGAAGTGGTTCAAAGTCTACCAACAGAATAGCGTCCAAATAACACTAATTCATGACCCAGCAAATATTTGTTTGTGACAATCATTCCTCTGAAAGTGAAACAGGAACCTCAAGGATGGCTATTCATCTACACTTCAGCAAAAGGTGGTTAATTTATGACTCCTATTGATTCGATAAACCGAACAGACACAGGTGCAGGTGCATGATAATAAGTTTTGGACTTCATGACAAGATTAGTGTCCCCCCCCCCCATTTTGCCCCTCCCCCACTTTACTGAATCCTGATTATGTGGTTTTCAATAATTCAGTATTATGGTACAGGGTCTCTGTGGACTGTTAGTGTGTCTATTTATACACTGTTTCATTTTACGAGTATGGACTAAGGGGCTAGATTCGGATCAGACAGCTAACGTTTCGCCATGGTCTGTGGACACACGAGGGCGAGGATTCGTTTGTATTGAGCGGTTCAGCTTTTATTACCATAATTTGAACAATACAAACCGCACTTCGGGGATTTGTGACTCTCGTCCCTTTTTTATACTATTTGATATGGTAACAAAGGCATGAAGGTCTTTTAACTTTTAATCTTATTTTCGTTTTCTCAAATTCTCTCTTACCAAATGAGAGCACTTGTGGTTTTGCACTCCAGGAATATCGGGTGCTCAATTTTAGACTGGATAAAATCCTGTTTGTTTCAGGACTGAATGTAAACCACACAAACTGTTGGGGTCTTCCCTCAAAACTCCCCAATAATTTGTTACTTTAAACCCCACAACACCACTGCACTGTGAATATGATAATCTGAGTGTGATGCTAAAGGGGTGAAATCCTGGTTGCTAAGAGCCCTCGGGAGGTGATTCTGATGATCACAAAGTTCTGTCCACGTTCCAGAAAATTTGACTGTAATTGTTAAGTTTTACATGGATTTTTCTCTCAATTTTCATAGTGTCATGATGACCAACTAAACATAAAAATTCTAGGGACAGTGATTTTCCGTTAACTGGTAAATTGAAACGGAAAATATGTTTGGTTCTTTCAATTTTCATGTAAAAATTCTTTGAATTCACCTTTGCAAAACGGAATTCATGTTTTTGCTGCGTACATTTTCTATGACAAAATTTCCATTTTTAGCTCAAGGTGAAACGGAATTACAGGTTTTCAGAAATGGAAAAGACTATTTTTTGAAACGGAAAATCACCGTGTCCCTAAAATTCTTAGAATTTTCGATTGGATCTGCAAACGCATAAAACAATGTTCGCATATATTGTAATTTGTCATATTGTAGATAAAATATAATGATAGGAGGAAGGACTGATGCAAATACAGTGAAAACTGGTGCACTGCACTGTAAGTAAACATACATGTAATATTTCATTATAACCATTTATTTTTGTCGTACAGTATGCAGGAAATCACACACATTCAACTGTGTATAAACACAACCTTCCTGCATGAGCTGAGAACATACTGATCATGTGATCATTCTGATCAATAAAAGCCCATTACATGTGCATTAATAGTCTGTAATGTATGTATGTATGTATGTATGTATGTATGTATGTATGTATGTATGTATGTATGTATGTACATGTATGTATGTATGTATGTATGTATGTATGTATGTATGTATGTATGTATGTATGTATGCATGTACAGTGTGTTTTTACACTGTTCTGAGGTAATGCCAACTTCAGTATTAGATTTTATTAAATACTTCAGGTTTCACTGGCAGTTCAATTAGTTTACACTTCAAGAGTTGACACCCTAGTGTGTAGATGTATTTCTGTAACAGTTTTTTTTTTTTTTTTGTGGCTAAACTTATCAAATGCCATCAAATGCATGATACATCAATGTTACAACACAGGCCAACTAGAGTGCAAGCATTTCACATCTCTTTATTTACATCTAACGATCCCCGATCGCTCGTATAACTTCTCTCGTGACATTTTCTAGGAACCTTCTGGTAGTGTAATTAGTTTTTAAGTTGTGCATCAGAGCCTCACCACGATCAATTTCCCCACCCCGCTGTGCCTGCATGCACGTAGCCACGGTGCGCTGAACTCGTAAGGCTCCCTGTCTCACCGTGGCCGAGGGTTGCCAATACCAAACAGCCAATTATTTGCATCAGGGATGGTCTAGCTGCCATTGATTTGCAATTAAATGGCGACTCGCATCACATGGCCTCATCGTCATGAACCATTTTAAAAGTCCCATGTAAAGCAAGATTCAGCCTTGAAATTAATAGAATTCCATTACATAAACAGGCTACCAGTAACATTGGCTCAAACTGTGGTTAACTATTTAAAGAAACTTTCTATTAAAAGTTCACTTATGTAAATTTGACTGTGTGTCTCTCATCACCAGTCTGGTATAGCATTAACAGACATAATTACAAGCGGCATCTGTTGTTGTCTACCAACTAATTGATATGGATTGGAAAAACATACCAGGATAAAGATTTACATGTACCTGTAAGAATGTAGACCTATATGTATTATTACCAAACAAAGAAAACAAATAAAAAATAAAGTAAATAAATGAATAAATAAAGAATTACAAAAGAAAAATAATTAATTACTAATAAATATATGACAGAATTTTAATAAATAAATAAATAAATAAATAAATACTTTAATGGTGGCAAATGAATAAATAAGTAAATATGTATGCATAGATAGAACATTATTACTCTATAAATAACTTGTTTTTCATTCAATCAATGTAGCACAAATTTAGTTTTTACAAGGAAACTTGCATTTAGAGAACAATGTAGACATGATTTCAAACATGAAATTCACAGGCCTACACATCATTTGGCCAATGTATTTATTTGTCCTGATGTTATTTTTGAAAACACATGACCAATAAATGTACGTAGAGCACACACTTGAAGCCACGATTTGGTTTCTCACAAATCCACATGAGTCATCATCTTTAAGTCTAACCAGGGAGGTGACCTCCCTGGTCTAACTATATCCGTACAGAATCTCACATCCAACCACACTCAGAACTATCACGTCTGCACTAAGCCAGAAATAACTTCCATGATTTAGTCATCCCATGTTTACAGCAACACACCTCAGACCGACACTGACTAGCAATCAGTCATAACAATTAATATACCAGCACTTAATTTACTTATTTCCCACCACCTCTACATCTGTTTATTTTTGGTCACCTGAAGTCTAATATTGTCATTCCCACATGCGACAATAACAGACCACAATGCATTTCACACTGCGGATTGAAATAATGTGTTACTTACTGACTCATCTATTGATGGGACTACATCACAGGTCATTCTATCATATCCACCCCCTTACAGTACAAAACCAGCATACCCTAGAAGGTTCTTCAGTCTTCACTTCATTTTGCTGTCATTTCATTCCTTTACACTGTAACATTAAATGCGTTCAACAAATATTTGAACACACAAAATTTAAATCAGTAACATAAAATTAGTGGTGTCAAATGAAACATGAACATGACCGTTTACCATTTAACTTACTTACTTACTGCCCATTATGCCTTTACCATTTAAAGGCATTGTATAACATTGTTTCCAGTTTTAAAAAAAAATCTCAGCTATGTGATTCCCCATGCTACCAGTGTCTTTGATAAGGTCTACATGTAAAAATGAAGCCCTGAAAAAATTGTATATCGAAATGATTATTTAGTGTTTTGTTATGCGTTTAAGAAAAAGTGAAAAACGTTAAGTTGAACGGGAGTTGCACGGGCTGCTCATTTCCTGTCCAGTAGGACCGTAACGTGTTGGTGTAGATATATGCCCTATTTTCTAACTATTTGCCCTAGGGAATGAGGAAGGGGGAGTGCGGATGTGATTGGAGGAGCCGAAGAGAGAGAGAAGACGAAGCTAGAGGCCGTGAGGCGAAAGGAGGTCCGCCCGATACTAATGGTGTTTATTGCATGTCATGATGTTGCCAGTGCGCGATAAATTTCCAAAATTTTGTATTTACGGTATTCTATTTGTCCATTCAACACTAGTACATGATGTAGCTCAGATAGCGAAAGTTTGACGAATGTTTGTTTAATTGTTGAGAGCTCGCCCACAGATGTAGCCTGTGTCTTTAGGACAGAAAAATGGATTTTTCAGCCGCATATTGTACAGAAGGTTTAGGGACAGGTGGATTTCCGCGAGTAACACGGAAAAACGCCCAAGCGCGCAACCCCGCCCCGCCTCCCCGCCCAACCCCACCACCGACCAGAGGGTCGGCAACCACCACAACTAATGACATTTTTAATTTGGAGGGCAAACTTTATTACCCACTTTAGAGAGTTAGGTGCTTGTGAACAGACGCAAACATTTTATAGCGGTGATGGCTAGTGTGATAAAGCTACTACAATAGGTAATCGATAACGTCTGAGAAATTAAGCAAGAATGTAATATCTGGCTTCTTCTAAAAGAGCTGACATGGACTCGCCTTGCTTTTTAAAGCAATGATGTTGAAAGACTAAATGTTGTGCCAGCAATCATGTGATGGTATGCGTTGATGGGTTTCCCTTTTCCACATTGGTTTCTGTTTCGCATTGTAGTTTGTTATTCCTATACATGGCAATCGTTTTGTATGCATCTTAAAAACCACAACTGAGTCCCGCAGGTTCCAAGTTACGCTAATGATTGATGGCTTTCAAAGATTGCCACGGAGGATGATAACTGCAGCTTAAGTCATAAATTCTGAATACAAAGTACTATCTTGTGAAAAGAACTAGCAAGTAAAGAGGCTTGGCATTGTGGGGTAGTCTGTGGGGAGGCTTCAGGCACTAATGACTGAACAGATTTTATGGACAACGATGTGAAATTTGTGGCTAATATAACAGCAAGAACCAGTTTCTAATTTTCAAGCAAAACTAGATAATCGGGGGTTAACCGGACAACGGTCTAAAGTGGCCTCCATTCTTGTGCAGAGATCAAAATCCGACTTAAAGTCGAGATGAAGTGATATACTGCATCATGGCAGTGACACTCACTGTAAGTCAGTTAATTTCACGTTTCTTCATTTACGAGTGACCTGTTGCCTGCACTTAAGTAGTTAGTAAGAATGGTAAGTTTTAAGGTTCAAGTTAGAACTTCTTGTTTAGGTAGTCAGCGCTACACATAGTGCTGGTGAAAATGAAAGCAGTCCGCGCACTGTTTAGTTTCCGGTGACGAAGTGCTAGCTTGAACACTGGGACAAGTATTGCAGTTGTCATCAATTGTTTTCTTCCCCAGTTTTGAGAATAGAATATTGAGGTACAACGTGGAGGAGAATAGCAGATGATGTTTGTACAGGGTTTTCCGGTGATTTAGTAATGATACGAATAACACTGAGAACCTACAATTCCCGAGAGGGTCCAATGCAGAATTATGTTCCCCTCCTCCTGGGCTTTGTACCAGCTAAGGCGACGGGGGCTGGTAGAGCTACCAGCTCACCGACAGTGGTGAAATAAATGTCAGTGTTATCAATAACCAACCTTTGTAGCAGGCTATTGAGCAAAGTAATAAGAGAATATATGCCACGTTGAAAGCGTGGGTTAGTGCGTATGTTGAAGCTATGACGAGCATTAGGATGGGACACTGGTGCCATGCCACAGGTGACTGATGGCTTCAATACATGCATGGTGTAGCAGAACAATATGGGAAGGTGTAGTAGAGACCGAGTAGCGAGCAAGGCAGTCGGCAAGTATGTTAGCGCGGGTTTCTTACAGGTACATGTATGAGGTCTTTCGTTCAAGGGTGGGCATGTGTGAGATGGATGTCGTCATAACTAGTTCTCAATTTTTTGTCCAATAGATGCCTTGTGCAAGTGATAACAAAGAACTTCACAGGTTTCAGCGCATTTTAGACTGTCAGTCTGGACTGCCTATTATCTGAGATGCATGATTGTTACATTAGTCTGATCTCCTTGGGAACAGTGATAACCTGTAATAATGTCCGATTTTTTGCAGCGGCACTTTCAAAGTTGCCAATCTCAAATTTAATCTAGATTCGTGTCGAGACTCGCCATGCGCAGTGGGTAACTGAGGGGGATCAAATGCAGGATGATCAAGCAGAAACTACATGCAAAAGTCACAACAAATATTCTATGTGAGAAAGGGAAGAATGTGTCAATGCTCATGCATCAATGCGATTGGAAATCTCATGCTCGGAATGCATGAGAGTTAGGTAGGCGCTGCGGACCTAGAAGTGTGTCTATATATTGCTAATTGATTAGAAGCGTGTGTTCCTTTCCTTATAGAATTACATGCGGTAGCTTGAGATAGTGCCTTGGTTGAACTTTGAAAAATACAGGACCGATACAATAAGTGGCGTGCTGCAAACTGTACTGTACATGGGTACAGCACTATGGAATGTCTTCACAACTTTTTTCACCCATTTTAAAACACTTTGCCTGTCTAGTTTCCAAATGTCAATGCTATGCACAATTAAGTACCTAGATATTGAATGATTGTCAACGGGTGTTAATGTTATTAGCTTTGATCACTTCCGTTGTATTAGCACTAAGCTCACTGTAATGCAATAAAGGAGACAAAATCAGGTCTTGAGTTTGGTGGAAATCTTTGTCAAGTGAGATTGCACGATCGCAGGTTGTTGGTTATTTAAAGTGACACTGGCAATTGTAATAGTAAATGTGAATGAATCATCTAAATTGGGGAAATATAGATGGGATTATCCATTTCATGAACTGTATCGAAAGGGGTGATGATGACTAAGCCGAGATGCTTCGTTATATTTAGTCAAATTTTTTTCCCGCCCCCAAAATTCCCCCAGGGAACACCTGTTGTTAAAGTGCTAGTGCTGAATGCCACCATTACCTGGACAGAGTAATGCTGATGATTACTACAAGCTGACTCATGCACACCGGGCTGCCGAACCTGCACCATTTCCAAGTGTTTTGGATCATCTGTTTTGCCACAGCTCAAATTTGCAGGCTGGCGCTGGCTGGAAATCAACCAAGTTTGCCTAGCCCTCGCCTAACAGCTGGAGCCCAAAAAACAGTCTGAAATTCAGTATGTTTGAGGAAATTGGAAGGGAACAGGCAGACAAGATGATTTGGCAACGATAGTAGCGTGTAGCAAGTATGTACCGTATTGTACAGGGTGAAATGTAACTTGTAATAGCCTATGGTTTGCATTTTGAAGATTTTCATTTATGTATGACTCTCCATCAGCATGCTTCCAAGCTCCTGAATTCCGTTTGTTCTTAGCATCTTTCGAACAAAGTATCAAAATGAAAGATAAGCGACATGTTGTTGAAAACTACCCGACAGTAGGCCGGTACATTTCCTCTGTGCAGCGAGACACCCATATTTCTATTCCTATTGGCTCCCTGTGCATGGAGCTATGCAGCTGTGTTTTCTGCTTGCTTGCTTCTTCGTTTTTATTTTTTTGGGGCGGGGGGGCTGAATCGCGGGGGCTGGAAGGCATGATATTAAGATTTACAATGAGGTAGACTGTGTGAAAAGAGAAACGAGACAAGAGAGAAAGCAATGGTGACATTTGGAATGTGGGTTCAAAATTGATTTATGAATATGAAGTGACCCACATAGGTTATACTTAGAAAGCTCGTCAGAAATAATATGAGATGTGCAACTGTAACGGACTTGACGCTTGATATTCTAACTGTTATGTACTACAGATATAGCAGTTAGTGATTCGGGAGGAAATTGTTAATGTATTGTTACCGGCTATCCGGTACAATTACACTGTACACATAGCGAGAAGAGGCAAGCGCGTACAGTATGCTCATGACATGTACATGGGCCCATAGTAATAAGTAGTGTCACGGTCTCTCAAAGTTTAAATTATTCAGAGGGCATTTGAATGCGGTGAAGTAAATGAGCTGTTTAATATTCGTCGCAGTGGATACTACGAAGCTGCAAGGGCGGTATCCCTGATATGGCAAGAGTGCAGGCCCTGACTGTGCAGGTACGAGTCCTTGTATATTCTGTTCATCACCTTCACTTGGAAATTTGCTGCCCCCCGCCCTCGCCCCTGGGGGCCCCCGCCCCCACGCTTCCGAGGTTCAATTCACCCATATCACAAGACTGATGCACACTACATGTGATTCCTAGTATGGTGAATGTGTGGATATGATTACACTTGTAAGTCGATCAAATGAACTTCTGGTGCAGAGTTAGCATTTAGTGGTAATGTGAACTGTTAAAATGATTATGATTTTCAGGTTCTTGGCAGGGTTTCTAATATTGTCGAGAGGGTTTAATCTGGAATTATTACAGGTATTTACAATTTTTTCGGCTAAGATTTATGAAAATCTTCCACATAGTGTATAACATTAAATAATCAATCAAATACAAAAAACATACATTTACATTAAGATAAATAATGTAAAGTTATTTGAACTGTTTGTAGGAAGCTACCAACCTGTTTTTAGATATCAGCTGTAATCAGCAATCCTGACAGTAAATTCAGAAACAAAATTACTGTGTGATTACGAGCTGAGATCATCTTGCACAGTTTCGCCATATTCCCTGGATGTTGGCGCGGTTAATGCTTTCACAATTTCCTTTTACCTTTTTTTTTGTGGGGGGGGGTGGCATTAATGGCTTTTCTTCCTCTCTTTCTGACAAGGGACCTGTTGTAAGGATTTCCACAGCCGGACATACAGGGGATGTTGTTTGTTTATTTTTGTCAGTTTTCAAAATGTCTCATATCTGGTGCCGCTCTCGCCGAAACCGGATAAATCACATCATGATTAATCTCTGATGTCCTAAAGGTGAGGAAGGAGAGGAGAGGGCAATGTTGATGCTAATTTCAGCGATGTGGGGGGGTGAAGGAGGTATAAAAACAGATTGTTTTTGTAGGGTGCACCTAATGTACCTGGGCAAGTAGTTCCAAAACTTTCTTGACGAAAGAGTCAGCAAATTGCCAGAACATATCAATTTCTAAATAATGAATAGCAGTTGCTGCACCTGAAACTGGGTGTGGCATTGAAATGTTTTTGCAAAGGCACTTGGACAACATATTTTTTAGCTAATAGCTACTACTGTACTATGACTGTCAGTGAGAAAGCGTAGGATTTGTTGACACATGCGTTTCTTGGTTTTACGTCTTGTGGGTATATAAATACCTGCCCTTTCCTAAACTTGTCACAGGACAGAACGCTCTCGGACACACATCGGATGTCTTGTTTCGGATACTCTGTACATAACGTTATCTGTTGAGCTGCTGGCGGAATGGGCTGATGGTTTTTCTTCCTGAACACTAGTGAACACATGGGTATGTATTTTTAAAACAAGCATATGTAATGTAAGAAATTGAAAGCTATAACAGTAACAGCATTCAAGTAAATAAAAAGATATCTTGTACAATATACGCTTGAAGAAGCAGAATACTTAGAGGGTAAATGACATGATTGGGGGTAGTGCGCTAAACTTGGGTAAAAAGCGCTATTCTTAGAATCAAGAGTAGACTACGGCAGGGGGGACTCTAGTTGTGAAAATGTTGTATTCAAAAGTTGCCATTCATTTTTAAAACAATGTCGCATCAGTATGCCCGTAACTGACAAACTTTGTAGTGGCAGCCTGTATATGGGGATTTAAATCTATGGTGCCCCGATACACATTCTAACACGGCTGGCGCTGTTCATCCGCTTGATTTTTCTAAGAGTAAACAAACGTCAAGACAAATCCTTCCAGGGCGAAGAGATCGCTCTCCTGCTGGTGTACATTTGGTTTATCTTCAACCAGTTTTGGTTTTAAAGGCTTTTTTTTTTTCATTTCTCCCAATCATGTCAGCTGAGCTTCTAATACATAATCCTGTATATATGGTGCAAAAATTGTCTACAAGCAACCATTTTAGAACATAATGTAGGCCTATTTTATCTACTATCATTTTCAGAGAGTGAACCACACACGGACAAGATGACAAAGATGAAGTAATACACAGAAGCAAACGAAAGCACTATGTGAAGTATGATTGACCTTAACTGTTAATTAATTTCACAGAGTATTCAAAGTACATCCAAAAAGTTAGCAAGGCGACGGAGGCAAAATCCGCAAAATGACAGCACTTAGCGAAGGAGAGGAGATGTAAGCCACAAGGAGAAAACTTGCAGAGTGCTGTCTGGAGGCAGGCGTTAAGACAATTCCGATCATGTGGGTGTGAAGCAACGTGCCGGCGGTTTGTCGTCAGTGGGCTTTCTAGGAGGATTTCATGCGTCGACTGAATCTTTCAGGAGACACACGACCGTCCATGAGCTGCAGAAATCGAAAGTGTAACATGAAAAAGTTATTGACAGTAAGAGCGTATCTTCCCATTCATAATGAATCTGATTATGCCACTTGTTTTTCAAACTTTCCATAGTGTTACATGTAAACCCAGTGAAGTGTAATTCTGCGTTTTCTTCTTAGCTCTGTCTATTCTACCCCCCCCCCATGACAAAAGGTCATAACTGACATTTTGGTGTTTTGGAAGATATTGACGAAAGATATATTTTGCTTCAACAACGATAAAGTCCGTATTCAGTGTCCTTGTTAAAACAGCGGATTATGAACAGGATACTTCTAATTAATATTTTTTTGTTCTGCCTGTTTACATAACATGATGACTGAGTCCGCCCTACACTATAACTGGGATTTTTGAAAAAAAAATCGTCAGTTATGTCGCTTTTTGTCCATGGGGGGGGGGGGGGGGCGCAAATATTGTCATTTGTTTGTACAGTCAGTTTATATTTTTAGTGATCATCAGAAGAGCAACGATATAAGTAATTTGCATTTTTTTGGGACAGAAATACAGATTTTAACTGTGAATCTACTAAACTGTAGTGTACATGTACATTGTTTTGAACCTTACTAATAACTCGTTGAGCTTCTATGATTGTGGTCATCCTGACATCGTCAAATGCCAAACTTGCGTTGTTACAGGCATTGAAAAAAAAATTCTCCTGTTGGCTGGTGAATTGAAACTATATAAATCACCTAAAGGGCATAAGACATGAATGAGAAAGTCAAATAACATGATAATACCTCAAGAAACAAATTTTGAAAACATATACGCGATATAAATACTGGCTAGCTGTACATCTATTTCAGGTGGAGGATTTGTTTGAATCTGTTTACTTGAAAGAGACAAGCACTTAAATTTACCAGTACTGAATGAGATATGACCCTGATAGAAATTGATGCCCGATAGAAAGCTCCAAAACTAATTTGTCTGTCACACGGCAGATTCTGATAATAATTGAAGCAACAAGATTCAGAGAGGAATGCCCTGTACTGCCAATTTTGTTATTTCCTTAGATATGCTACCTATAAAAAAGAACGGCAGGGAAAAAATTAAGAATTTCTATTTCAGGGGCTTCTTTTTTCCTGTTTCACTGCTCTCGTCGACAGAGACATATGTGTTTGTATTGATGCCGATGGCAATTTACAGTGGGAATCTTTTATACATTTCGTGGCTGTTTTGCATTTTCGTGGGGGAGCGAAATCGCCCGGAGCAGCGAGCCCCCGTGTATTTGTTTCGCCCTGAAAAGAAACAGTAATCAATACTGGCAATTTACCGCGTAACTCACTGACGT
>JZLH01S0109096.1:30089-41588 GCA_001188425.1 Eucidaris tribuloides | reverse complement strand
TTCATAACAATTAATATACCAGCACTTAATTTACTTATTTCCCACCACCTCTACATCTGTTTATTTTTGGTCACCTGAAGTCTTATATTGTCATTCCCACATGCAACAATAACAGACCACAATGCATTTCACACTGCGGATTGGAATAACGTGTCACTTACTGACTCATCTATTGATGGGACTACATCACAGGTCATTCTATCATATCCACCCCCTTACAGTACAAAACCAGCATACCCTAGAAGGTTCTTCAGTCTTCACTCCATTTTGCTGTCATTTCATTCCTTTACACTGTAACATTAAATGCGTTCAACAAATATTTGAACACACAAAATTTAAATCAGTAACATAAAATTAGTGGTGTCAAATGAAACATGAACATGACCGTTTACCATTTAACTTACTTACTTACTGTCCATTATGCCTTTACCATTTAAAGGCATTGTATAACATTGTTTCCAGTTTTAAAAAAAATCTCAGCTATGTGATTCCCCATGCTACCAGTGTCTTTGATAAGGTCTACATGTAAAAATGAAGCCCTGAAAAAATTGTATATCAAAATGATTATTTAGTGGTGTTATAAAAAGTGAAAAACTTAAGTTGACGGGATTCACCTGCCCATTTCCTTCCATAGACCTAACTGTGTGTAGATATATGCTATTTTCTACTTGCCCCGAGTACTAATTGTTTATTCATTCATATCTTGCCAGTGGCAGCACAAATTTCCAAACTTTTGTATTCTACGGCATTTATTTGTCCATTCAAACACTAAGTACATGTATGTAGCTCAGATAGCAAAGTTTGACAATTTTTTTAATCTGAAGCTCCACAATGTTAGCCTGTGTCTTTAACAGAAAATGGGGATTTTTCACCCATATTTACAAAGTTTAGGGACAGTGATTTTCCGCGATAACGGAAAACGCCCAACCCCCCCCCCCACCCCCCACCACCACCACCACAACTATGAACATTTTAATTTGGAGGGCAAACTTTATTACCACTTTAGAGAGTATATGTTGGGGACAGACAGCAAACATTTTATACGTGATGCATTAGTGTGATAAACTACTACAAATATGTATCATATCTCTGAAAATTAAAGCAAAATGTATATCTGCTTTTCTAAAAGCTGACATGACTGCTTCTTTAAGCAATGATTTGAAAACTAAATGTTTGCCAGCAATCATGTGATGGTATGTTGATGTTTCCCTTTTCCACATTCATTTCTGTTTCATTTAGTTTTGTTATTCCTATAATGCAAATCGTTTTGTATGGCATCTTTTAAACCACAACTGAGTCCCAGTTCCAAAGTTACGCTATGATTGATGCTTTCAAGTTGCCACAATGAAACTGCAGCTTAATCATATATCTGAATACAACTACTTCTTTTGAAAAAACACAATAAAAGCTTGGCATTGTGGTAGTCTGTGGGAGGCTCAGGCACTAATATGAACAGATTTATGGACCAACGATGTGAAACGTTTGTGGCTAATATAACACAAAACCAGTTTCTATTTTCAACAAAACTAATAATCGGTTCACCAACTCTAAATGCCTCCATTCTTTCAGATCAAAATACCACTAAATCAGAGATGATGATAATAACTGCATCATGCAGTGAACTACACTGTATCAGTTATTCACTCTTTCATTTACACTGACTGTGCCTCACTTAGTAGTTAGTACAAATGTATATTTTAAGTTCAAGTTAGAACTTCTTGTTTAGTACACCTACACATATGGCATGGTGAAAATGAAACACACTTTTAGTTTCCGGGAACAATCGCTACTTAACACTAAATATTCAGTTTCATATTGTTTATTTCCCAGTTTTGAGAATAAATTTAGGTACAGTAGAAGGAAATACAATATTTTGTACAGGGTTCCGTATTTAGTATGATACGAATAACACTAGACCTACAAATTCCCAGGTACCAATCAAATTATTTCCCCTCCTCCTGGCTTTTACCACTAAGCACCTCGTAACTACCACAAGCCTCAACCGACAGTGTGAAATAAATCAGTTTATCAATAACCAACCTTTTAGCAGCTATTAGCAAAGTAATAGAAATATCATGCCAGTTGAAAGCTGTTAGTCTTATTTGAACTAACAGCATTAGGATGACACTGTCATGCACATGATGCAGGCTTCAATACATGCAGTGTACAGAACAATATGGGAATTAGTAGAACCAGTACACAAGCATCCAATATTTACCTTTCTTACATGTACATGTATATCTTTCGTTCAAGTGCTATGTGAGATATTCTCAAACTATTCTCATTTTTTGTCCAAATAGATGCTGCAGATAACAAAGAACTTCTACATTTCAGGCATTTTAGACTCAGTCTGGACTGCCTATTATCTGAGATCATGATTTTACATTTAGTCTGATCTCCTTGCAGTGATAACACTTAATAATTCCTTTTTTGCAGCGGCACTTTCAAAGTTGCCAATCTCAAATGAATCAATTCGTGTGAGACTCCCATGCCAGTGATAACTGAGGGGACCAAATGCAGGAGATCAACAGAAACACATGCAAAATCAAACAAAATATTTATGTGAGAAAGGGAAAATGTGTCAATCTCATGCTCAATGCATGAAAATCTCATGCTCAATGCATGAGAGTTAGTAGCCCTGCACCTAAAGTTGTCTAATATTGGCTAATTGATTTAAAGTTGTTCTTTCCTTATAGAATGACATGCTTTGAATATGTGCTCTTTTGATCTTTGAAAAATACAGACCATACAATAAAGTGCGTGCTGCAAACATGTACTGTACAGGTACAGCACTATGGATGTCTCACAACTTTTTTCACTCCATTTCTAAAACACTTTCCTGTCTTTTCCAAATGTCAATGCTATCAACATTAAGTACCTAGATATTGAATGATTGTCAACGTGTTAATGTTATTACTTTATCACTTCAGTTGTATTACACTAACTACATGTATGCAATAGGAAAAAAAATCAGTTTGAGTTTGGTAAAATCTTGTCAAGTGAGATTACATCCAGTTGTTGGTTATTTAAAGTGACATGCAATTGTAAATAAATGTGAATGAATCATCTAAAGTGGGAATATAATGGGAATCCATTATGAACTTATGAAGGGGTGATGATGACTAGCCAGAGATCTTCGTTATATTTAGTCAAATCCCCCAATCCAGGAAACACCTGTTTTAATGGCTAGTCTGATCCACCCATTACCACAATAATCTGATGATTACTACACTACTCAACACACTGCCAGACACTGACAACCATTTCCAAGCTGTTTGGCATCTGTTTTCACAGCCAAATTCAGCTGGGCTGCTGGAAATCAACCAAGTTTGCCCAGCCCTCCTAACAGCTGGACAAACAGTCTGAAATTCAGTATGTTGAGAAAATTGGAACACAACACATATTTGCAACATGTACGTGTACAAGTACATGTACCCGTATTGTACAGTATGTAACTTGTAATACTATGGTTGCATTTGAAGATTTTCATTTATTCTGACTCTCTCATGCTTCCAAGCTCCTGATTCCGTTTGTCTCTTAGCATCTTTCAACAAAGTATCAAATGAAAGATAGCGACATGTTTTGAACTACCACAGTAGGCCCTACATTCCTCCTGCACAACACATATTCTTTCCTATTGCTCTGTGCATGGAGCTATGCACTTGTTTTCTTCTTCTTCTTCTTCTTTTTTTTTTGGGGGGGGGCTGAATCCGGGGGGCTGGAAGGATGATATTAAATTTACAATGAGGTAGATGTGATGAAAAAGGAAACGAGACAAGAGAGAAAGAATGGTGACATTTGGAAGTTGGGTTCAAAATGATTTATGATATGAAGTGACCCACATAGGTTATACTTTAGAAAGCTCTCAGAATAATATGAATTGCAAATGTAAAGGACTTGACCTTGATATTCTAAAATGTTATGTACTACCAGATATACAGTTAGATTCGGAGGAAATTGGTAATGTATTTACCTATCCTACATTACACTGTACACATACGAAAGAGGCAAGCCTACAGTATGCTCATACATGTACATGCCCATAGTATAGTAGTGTCACGGTCTCTCAAAGTTTAAATTATTCAAGAGGCATTTGATGCGTGAAGTAATGGCTGTTTAATATTCTCCAGTGGAACTACAGAACTGCAGCGGTATCCCTGATATGGCAAGTGAAGCCTGACTGTGCAGTACGAGTCTATATTCTGTCATCACCTCACTTGGAAATTTAGCTCGACCCCCCCCCCCGGGGCCCCCCCCCCCCACCGCTTCCAGGTTCAATCACCCATATCACACTGATCACACTACATGTATATCCTAGTATGGTGAATGTGTAGGATATTGATACATGTAGTCGATCAAATGAACTTCTGGTAGCAGAGTTAGCATTTAGTGGGTAATGTGAACTGTTAAAATGATTATATTTCAGGTTTCTTGCAGAGGTTTCTATATTGTCAGAGGGTTTTAATCTGGATTATTACAGGTATTTACAATTTTTTCCTAAGATTTGAAAATCTTCCACATAGTGTATAACATTAAATAATCAATCAAAATAAAAAACATACATTTACATGTAAGATAAATAATGTAAAGTTATTTGAACTGTTGTAAAGCTACACTGTTTTTAGATATCAGCTTATCGCAATCCTGAATATTCAGAAACAAAATTACTGTTGATTACGAGTGAGATCATTTGCACATTTGATATTCCTGATGTTGCAATGCATTTCACAATTCCTTTTACCTTTTTTTTGGGGGGGGGGTGCATTAATGGCTTTCTTCCTCTCTTTCTGACAGACCTGTTTAAGGATTTCCACAGCCACATACAGGATTTTTTTTATTCAGTTTCAAATGTCTCTATCTGGTGCCTTCCCAAACATAACATCACATCATGATTAATCTCTGATGTCCAAGGTAGAAGGAAGGAAGGCAATGTTGATCTATATTCAGGATGTGGGGGTGAAGGATATAAACCCAATTTGTTTTGTAGGTGCACCTAATGCCTGCAAGTATTCAACCTTTTTGAGCAAGAGTTCACAATTGCAACATATCAATTTCCTAAATAATGAATACAGTTGCTGCACCTGAACACTGGGTGTGCATTGAATGTTTTGCAAAGGCACTTGACAACATATTTTTAGCTAATAGCTACTACTGTACTTGACTTCAGGAAAAGCGTAGGTTTTTGACATCTTTCTTGGTTTTACTTTGCTATATAAATACCTGCCTTTCCTAAACTTGGTCCAAGGACAAACTTGACACACATGATGTCTTGTTTGGTACTCTGTACATAACGTTATCTTTGAGCTGCTGGCAATGCTATGTTTTTCTGTCCATGAACACTGTAACACATGGTATGTATTTTAACAAGCAATGTAATGTAAGAAATTGAAACTATACAGTACAGCATTCAAGTAAAATAAAAGATATCTTACATGTACGTTGAAGAACAGAATACTTAGAGGTAAATGACATGATTGGGGGTAGTCCTAAACTTGGGGTAAAACCTATTCTAGAATCAAGTAGACTACGCAGGGACTCTATTGTGAAAATGTTGTATTCAAAAGTTGACTCATTTTAAAACAATGTCCATCAGTATGCCCTGTAACTGACAAATTTGTAGTGCAGCCTTCTATGGGGATTAAATCTATTGTGCCCCGATAACATTAAACTGCTGGCCTGTTCATGCTTGATTTTCCTAAAGTAAACAAACTCAAGACAAATCCTTCCAGCGAAGAGATCCTCTCCTGCTGGTGTACATTTGGTTTATCTTTCAACCAGTTTGGTTTTAAAGGCTTTTTTTTTTTTCATTTCTCCCAATCATGTCACTGAGCTCTAATACATAATCCTGTATATATTCAAAAATTGTCAACAAACCATTTTGAACATAATGTAGGCCTATTTTATCTACTATCATTTTCAGCAGAGTAACCACACACCAATGACAAAATGAGTAATACACAAGAACAAACAAGCACTATGTGAAGTATGATTGACCTTCTGTTAATTATTTTCACACAGTATTCAAAGTACATCCAAAAGTTAGCACACACGCAAAATCCCAAAATGACAGACTTACGAAGGAGAGGAGATGTAAGCCACAAGGAGAAAACTTGAGATGCTTCTGGAGGCAGGCTAAGACAATCCATCATGTGGGTGAACAACGTGCCGGCGTTTGTCGTGCAGGCGTTCTCTAGGTAGATTTCATGCATCGACTGATCTTTCAGGAAGACACACACGTCCATAGCTGCAAAATGAAAATGGTAAATGAAAAGTTATTGACAGTAAATGAGCGTATTTCCCATTCATAATGAAAGTCTGATTATGCCACTGTTTTCATCTTTTCATAGTCTGTTACATGTACCCAGTGAAGTGTAATTCCTGGTTTTCTTAGCTCTGTCTATTCTACCCCCCCCCCCCCCATGACAAAAGGTCATAACTGACATTTTGGTGTTTTGGAGATATTGAGCAAAATATATTTTGTTCAACACATAAAGCCCTATTCAGTGTCCTTTTAACAGCGGATTATGAAACAAAGGGATACTTCTAATTAATATTTTTTTGTTCTGCATGTTTAACATAACATGATGTACTGAGTCCCCTACACTATAACTGAATTTTGAAAAAAAAACTGTCAGTTATGTCCTTTTGTCAGTGGGGGGGGGGGGGGCGGCAATATTGTCATTTGTTTTACAGTCAGTTATATTTTTAGTGATCATCAGAAGACAACATATAGAGTAATTGCATTTTTGCAGAAATACAGATTTACTGTGAATCTACTAAACTTAGTGTACATGTACATTGTTTGAACCTTACTATAACTCGTTGAGCTTTATGATTGTGGTCATCTGACATCGTCAAAATGCCAAACTTGTTGTTACACATTGAAAAAAAAATTCTCCTGTAATGGCTGGTGAATTGAAACATATAAATCATCCTAAAGGGCAAAGACATGAATGAGAAAAGTCAAATACATGTATACCTCAAGAAACAAATTTTGAAACATATACCGATATAAATACTGGCTAGCGTACATCTATTCAGGCTGGAAGGATTTGTCTTGAATCTGTTTACTTGAAGAGAAACAAGCATTAATTTACCAGTACTGAATTGAGATATGACCCTGATAGAAATTGATCCCATAGAAAGCTCCAAAACTAATTTGTCTGTCACAGCAGATTCTGATAATAATTGAACAACAGATTCAGAGAGGAATGCCCTGTACTTCCAATTTTGTTATTTCCCTTTAATATCTACCTATAAAAAGAACCAGGGAAAAAATTAAAATTTTCTTTTCAGGGGCTTCTTTTCCTGTTTCAGTGCTCTCCAGAAATTTGTTTGTATTGATCCCTATGGCAATTTACATGGGCTCTTTTATACATTTCGGGGGCTGTTTTGCCATTTCGGGGGCGAAATCGCCCCGAGCCCCCGTGTATTTTTTCCCCTGAAAAGAACAGTAATCAATACTGGCACTTTACCCAGTACTCACAGACATGACAGGTTATAAATCTTGTAATCATATAACTTAAATATTATGACTGGTTTAGCATATGTACAAAAGATGGTAACATAAAAAATAATGGCTATAAATACATCCTTGTAAAATATCAACAAAGAAAAAGATTCAAGCATACACAAAAACTGGCACAGGAAGAGGAGACCACATACCATTTCTGGTAAATGGCTGATAATTCTGACAACAGGATTTAGGGAATATTTCCTGTTAGTACCATACCATCTTCCTGTATTTCAATAACAACTGAAACCAGATTCTGAGGGAGGATTCTCTCATTGCCACCAGGAGGTCCTGTATGAATTCATGTCTAATATGTCAGAAGTATGATATGACCTACACTCCATGTGGCAACCAGAAATCAGATACTTCACACAGTTGGGAAAAAAAAAGAACTATATTAACAGCAAGCTAGGTGATGCCGAAATCCCAGCAGATCTAACATGGAGCTTATTATTACTTTTGTAGGGGTGCACCATAGTTTGTAGTTTCGAATTGTGTCTGTTGTCAACACTCAACCACCTATCGTTGTCACTGAATTTCTTATACATGTGAAACAGCTAGCTGCTACACGATTTTATTGAAAACTATTCCTCACTTCTAGCCGTCTTACAAGACTGCCTCCCCAGAGCAATTAACTCTAGTAATGCCAGCCGCTCACATCAAGATGATTGTCCACGCGACTAATCAATAGAAACTGTTATAGAAGCGGTGACAATCAACAAGAATTCCAAATACATACTTGTATGCCTGCTCCAGAGTCAATAAATGAGCGATAGCCAGAATTCAACATTATAACAATGAACTGTGTTCATTAATGCTACACATAGCACGTACATTGCCCTACCAACCAAGTATCACAACGATCTTGCAGCCCTACCTCTACCCACCAAACCAATGAAGTGTTCAGCTACAAAATTATTATATCAAACAAACCAATAAAATGATTGCCCACATCATTCAGGTTCAAAAATGACACACTGGCATCACATGTCAATATAGATATGAGATAAAGTTAGACAGGTATCGCGCTGTAATATAATTAGACATTTATAAATGATCAGTTACACATACAAGTGCCGCTGTTAAAGCGATCTATTTCCAAAATCAATACGCAATCCATAAATCTTATTGTTAACACGATTCCAGATGATTCTACTTTAATTGTATACAGTAGGCTAGCGACCTACATACTGTAGCACTATCAAGGAGGAAATAACATACATGTAAACTACGTATACCCCCATAACCTGGTTAGCGTATATGAATCATACAGTTAAGATATACTGTACATATACATGTACACTGGCTGTCAAAATCATTTAGATTTGTTTCATTTAAAGGTGAACACATTACCAATGTG
The DNA here is from genome assembly GCA_001188425.1 of Eucidaris tribuloides. Lineage (NCBI taxonomy): Eukaryota > Metazoa > Echinodermata > Echinoidea > Cidaroida > Cidaridae > Eucidaris > Eucidaris tribuloides. The sequence continues at coordinate 32,715 of JZLH01S0109096.1, read as the reverse complement.
TGATGACAGCTACATTATGGCTTTTGATTTTACATTTTGATATCATTCCAGAAATTTTCCAGGCATGTATTCATCATACAGTTTATGAAAGTTCCATATCTAATCCAGTATTGGTAATTCAATCTTCAATCTTCCTTTGGATAAACCTTATTGACACTACCAGCAATATGCACAGACACCGTATCTTGTTTCCCTACTTATACACAGCATAATCAGGGAGACAATTTTATGCAAGTTGTAGCAAGAGTACTTTAAATATTTGGTTACCAGATGATGAAACTTGTCTAATTTGTCATTTTAATTAATCCTACAGAAAGTTTTGATTAATCTGAATTATGACATGTACAATGCAAAACATTATGTCATACTGTTTAAAGGTTAGTGACATGATTGGGAACACTTGAAAATGCCTCAAGAACCAAATGAGTTGAAATATATACCAACTATATGCCAGCTGGAATGGATCTCCTAGCTGGCTGGATTGTCTGTAATTTGTTTACTTAAGGAGAATCAAGCATGAACATACTAGCATTTTAATTTTATCGGGGCACAATAAAAATAGGACCCATAGAGAGCCACACAGTAGGTTTGCCTGCCATGAGGGATATTGACATTAGTTTCTTTAGAATGAGTCAACGTTTGACCACAAGATTTTCACAGGAGAATCCTTGCATAGTTTACTTGATTCTAGAGTAGTTTCAGCCCAGGTTCAGGACTATGCCCAATCATGTCGCTTACATGTACATGTACCTTTAAAGTAGGAAGTACAGTAAAGAAACATAAGCATAAATAATATACACTGTACATGTAGGTGTATGAAGTACACATAGGTGTGATGTCAGTCAGTCACAAGAGTAAACAATTCATTATTTCTCAAATTTATTTTGTAGGTGTACACAAGGTCAATCAAGTAACAACATCATGACAATGGAGCTGAAAAACCAATTTGTAACAATGTATTGTCCACACTGAATAAACAGCGTTTTCATGACCGTACCTACCTTTCCACGAAGTCAGCGGTTAATTGTATGACTAACAAGGCACACACACTGTTGTTACACTAAACCAATAACCACAGTAAATTAAATTCATTCTGAGGCTTATTACTACAATCACATTTACTCTGCAGGGCTCACTTGGGCTCAATTTGCTTGACATTTAATCGGTATTTGTCTGAGCAGTTTCACGATCCTTAGTATGTTATTTAGAGTTGAGTCTCAAATAATATATATTATATGTGGGTGGGAATTTTGCTTCAATGCTAACTCATTCCAGTTATTATGGGACTGATCGTTAAAAGAGCCAACAGCAAACTGCAAAGTAGAGTGATAACTTTACTGGGGACAGTGATTTTCCGTTTCAAGAAAAGGCCTTTTCCGTTTCCAAAAATCTGGAATTCCGTTTCAACTTGTCTGAAAAATGGAAATTCCGTTTTACCATAGACTTTGTATACATCAAGAAAAATGACAATTCTGTTTACATAAAACTTTAAACAAATATTTCTCGCTGTTTTTGTGTTTCTGTGTCAACTTTATCTAATTTTTGTTCTGAGTTTCATGTTTTTTCCTTTCAAAAAGTAAAAATTTGGAGAAAAAAGACGTTTTCCGTGATTTTCCGTTTGAAAACTCATTTTCCGTTTCAAGTTGTGATATCTGGAAATTCCGTCCGTTTTCCGTTATCGCGGAAAATCACTGTCCCTACTTTACGTATTTCTTAGAAACAATGTTTCATTTAAATTTCATAGAACAGATGCATACTATGATCCCAACTTTCTACGATCTTCTTAATTGATGATAAAAGGAATGACATACATGTACATACAGTGTACATGAATGTAAGATGAAAGTGCCAAGTTCACAAACCTTTGTAAACAATGACAATATGTACACGTATATAGATCCTACTATTATTTTGAAAATGAAAGAAGGTTCATGAGCATTACCTTCTACTGGGAAATATTTTATTTTCTTCACTTATTTTTTATTGCTTTACAAACCATTAATTAGAACCACGTACATGTATACATGTAAAAAGTACAAGTAAAGGAATTGTTTTTGTTGTTTTTTGCAGGGGGGGGGGATAGGGGAATATTGCAACAAAGCTCAATATACAATCTGAAGGGGAAAATGGAAATGCAATGAAAGATCAACTACAGTGCACTCTCATTATACAGAAGTCCTTGGGACCAATGAAATTTGTTCTTTATAAAGAAACTTCTTTATATCAGGGTTCCAAAAACAATACAATACAAAGGAAATCCAAGATATATAGGACCAGAGATTTTACTTCTTTGTAATGAAATTTTGTTATATTAGTGTTCTTTATAATGAGAGTGCACTGTATTCAACGTAGCAAAAATAAATAAAGAGAAACTTACATTTGATGGACTTGTTTGAAATGGTACTCGCCATTCGCTGGATGTTTGGTGCATGATGGGTAGGTGACCCTGACGGTGACCTTGAACCTGATCCCACAGGTGACCTTGACCCAACAGGTGACCTTGACCCCAGTGGCGACCTTGACCCCGGTGAACCTGGATGCTGTCTCCTCTTGCTAACTACTCTCATCTGGACTTCTTCGCTCGGCATGGTTGGTTGGCTTGATGAGGAGACCTGAGTAGAAGCCA
>JZLH01S0109096.1:3828-16650 GCA_001188425.1 Eucidaris tribuloides | reverse complement strand
TTACAATAGCTAGTAGAATACTAATTTTTGGTGAAAATATTCATTCTGACATTTCTCACAATTATCTGCAATAAAATTTGCCGAATTGGAATTAATTTCTTATGTATTTTATTGTTTTGTGAATTTCTTTGGTTTTTTGACCTTTTGTTTTCTATTGTTTTTTTGATGAAATTTGTTGGGGACACTTTTGCAATCATAAACAGCATAGAATTAATTCATTTCAACCAGTGAAAGCAAAAATGATCATACATTTATGATTTTTAGCTGAAAACACAATTTCCATTGATTTTGTACACAAAATCACGTTTTTGAGCGATTTTTGGGTTGACATGCATGTATAAAAAGTTGCGCAGCGTCGTAACGGTACGTCCGATTTTCGTGAAAACGGTCTCAAAAGATGCGCAAGACTTGAAAGTAAAAAGTCAGCGAGCGACGCGATCAAAAAATTTTGCGCGGCGGCATGGTCGCGAAATTCGTCGAGGGGGGGTCAAATTGACCCCCCCCCCCAGTTAATATAGGGTTAACACGTTTGCTCCTTTTGGGACTTTAAAATATGTTCGAGATAGGCGAAATTCGATTAAGAAAATCAACTTACAAGAAAAACTTCCCATTGAAAAGTACACAGCAAATTGGGACTGTCAAAAATATTCGACATAGGCGATAAATCGACTTGTGCGACGTCGAGTTATGCAGAATCTTCTGTATATCTATTTAACACAGAGTGGTTATATATTTTTTCTGTCTCCATATACTCCTCAAAAAATCAGTGCAGATTGTTAGGCATACTCGTAGAAAATAAATGGGAGCCAACACTTTGCTTACCAGCCAATCTTTAATTGTTAAGGGTAAAAAATCACTGCAGTATAAAAATAAAGTATATGGATGATAATGAAAGTACAAGGAATTGCAATATACAGTAGAGCAATGTGACTTAAACATAACTTCAGAATTCAAACAGCAAGTTATTACCATTTTATTTCAAACTCATTGGCTTATAATATTTTACATTTCTGCTCCTTCTACTGGTAATGTGGAAAGTATTGGGTTCTATTTCCGAAATCTGTCTAACATTTGCACTAGGAAAACAATTTAAATTTTGAAATAAACATGTAAAATGTAAAATATAATTTCCATTTTATGCTGGTAATTTTTAACACAATTTTGTTAATAAGGCATAGTTTCTTAATATTAAAAAAACATACAGGCATACAGTTTTGAGCATTATGATAACATACAGGTATATATATAATTATACATATACATATGTTCCTAATTGGAAGGCTTGCTGAGCCACTAATGAGGTTGAATACATATGTTTGACATATGAAGCTTGATTATGTAATAATACATATAGTCTGTGATTCCACCAGCATCCTGAACTAATTTCACTCAATAATCACTTTAAAATGGTCTTCCGGGAGGCCCTGGCGTCATCTTGGCAAGGTAACTGTTAGAAAAATGTATGAGGAAAAAGAAAACAAAATGCAAATTTAGAGACATTTTTTTTTTAAATCAAATTTTGAATATGGAAATGCTAACTATATATTATATATAGCACACACACACAATTCAAATTCAACTAGGCTCTACCTTATTGCTTTTTGCACATACAGCCACTTTTGCCAAATTATTTTCTGAATTTTGTCCCAAACCAAAAACTTACTTGTCCATTCTGTGATTAAAAGTATCATTGTTCAAAATTCTAATGATCTTTTTATCTCTCAGGCTCAAGGGGCATCTTTTATGTCTACTTCATTCTGCTGGATCAAATTTGACACATTCCATACCACACCAGAATTACCTATGACCTGTATGTATCCAAGTATTATTCATTTTCTCCTTCCAATCAGCAATTTAGAATTACAGCATGATAAGGCAAAGAAAATTCACCGAGTATTGTCGACCAAGGCTTAAAAAGAATATAGAAATACACCTACAAGTCTGGGGCACACATTAATTGATAACTTAGGAGCTAGAGTGTATGTTTGCTTACAATATTTCTTTTATAAGATAAAAATACATGATCCACACAGCCCTTCAAGTAATTTGTAACAATATATTTTTGAAAGGAACTGTGCAAAGTAGTGAATATTTATCAATTATCGATGGACGGAGACCTGGGCAAATGCAACATAGATGTCTTTGGTACTGCATCTTGGACCAAGGGTCAGGGTGGGGGTCAGTAGTGGAGTGCAGTGGGGGTGGGAGGGAGAAGGGATCCACATTCTCAATGCTTTCCTCATATTACCATGATGGATGTTTCCAATAGATGAAGCATAGTTTGGGGAAAAGCTAATAAAAAACCTCAAAAAACAATTTACAACCATATATCAATACTTGGTATTCTGAAACTGAAACTTTGGTACAAAATGCATAGCTATGAACAGCAGAACATTCCAGTTTATAGCAAAATCTCTATTCAAACCATAATGCTGATGGAGCACTGACACAGAAATGTGTGTATGGGACAATGTTAACTGAACACAATGAAAATTAGTGACCCAGCAAAATCTTGTTCATAAATTTGATTTATAAATAATCAAACACAATGCAATTTCTAGCCAAATTGTTACACACAAACAAGTTTCTTGGTGTATTCTTTCACTACACTGCAAACAGTGATAAGTCGGTTTTGAGATTTCCCCAAACTATGGTTTAGCTTTAAAGACAGAGTAAGGGATTTGCACATCAGAAAACGGTAAAAGGAATGAAATCAGCTCAAATCGTTCACAATGTGAAGATTAGTATAAATAAACACCTGTCATAGAACCTTTGGGTAGAATATGTAGTTTTAGTGAAAATCTGGACATTTAAACTTCAAAATTTACAGTGACATCGACATGCACGGGCCGTTCCAAAATTGTCCGATCAGCCGTTAGCCGAAGGTCGCGCGGAGTTTAGCCGTTTAACCAATCAGTGTGCTCTGCTGGTCTTGCGATGGTACACATAACTGCGATTTGCAATTTGAGCAAAATTTAAACTCACGGAAAGAACAACATTCTGGTAACATGTCGTTATTAGTAATGGACTTGCAAATCCCTGACACAAACTTTAATGCCTGTGGTAGTTTATGAAATGAAAGGCAAGTATGACAACAGGCTTACTGTGGATTGTACTGCTCTATCCTTCCCCTCAGGATGTTAGGACCCAGAAATCGACCCAGTTCCTCCAGACACTGACTGGCTGCAGTAGAAGTCAGGGCATTGTCACAACTCTGGGTGAAGGAAAGAAGAAAATATAATAAACGACACTGTCTTTGTGAGATACTGACAACTCAGAAAAACAAACACCGTGAAAATAAACTATTTTAGTATGGAAGAATAGGGAATAATTTTCCTGGTATTGCATTACAAATTGCTGATGCATTATGGATTATGATTACTACATAGATTAGATATTTGTGGCAAGGGCGGCACCGGGGTAAAATCTTAGGAGGAGCGAAATATATGTCAGGAAAATTTTGTCCAACAAAGTAAAATTACTAGCCAATACTAGCCAACCTGCAAGCCAAACAGCATCCGACAAGTGGGGGGCAGGGGCCGACGACGACCAAAAACATGTTTTGCGTGCCAAAATTTTTGTTTACTTACCAAATTAAAAGCGAAACAGCATCCGACAAGCAGGGGCAGGGGGCTGACGATAACCAAAAGCATTTTCTGCCCCCCCCCCAAAAAAAATTGTTTACTAGCAAAATGAACAACAATGGCGGGGTGGGGGGCAAAATTTTCAAAAAACAGTAAAATACCCATTATTTTCAGTACGGTACTTAAAAAGATAAGGGGTGCCCCCCCCCCCCCCACAATGGCACTGCCCCTGATTTGTGGCACTTTTGTTACATTTAATAGATAGATGAAACATCTATCCTCTAAGCCAATCAATTTTGATATGGTAAATTATTCCAACAGGTACATCCTTGCATTCTGGATCCTGTGGCCCAGTTTTCCCCAAGTAGATTCTGGCTAAAATACTGACATAGACATTGATATTACTTGAAAAATAGTTTTGTGTGTCTGAAACAAATTGAAGAGTATAGAGTAAGAAGTACTTAAGTCACATTTTGACGAAATTGAGTTAGTGATTGTCGTTACATGCTGGGAAATATTTTGACAAAATTTTGGTCAAATAGACCCTTCCCTAGTAGGGGTCAGGGGGAGCGGTCAACCGGGGTCAAACTTTTACCTTGGTCTAATTTCTTCAAAATGTATCTCAAATTACTCGACTAGTTACAAGGATTAAAGCCCAAGTTTAGTTTTGGGGATTTTTTTATTATTTGAAAGCTTTATGCCCAAAGGTCATATCACACCAATAACAGATTCTGAATGTCTTTCGTTTTTTTTTTATTAATTAATGAAAAATCTCGAAGGGGGGGGGGCGACTCCGAGATTTTTCAGGGTACCCCCGAGATTTTCAACTATATTTTACATTATAGCATCCAAAGGGTTAATAAGGTGTTAAGGTTATCTGAGTTATACCTCATCAGAAAGAGCAGACTCTGCTCTTTCTGATGAAGTATAACTCGGATAACCTTAACACCTTATTAACCCTTTGGATGCTAAAATGTCAAATATAATCGAAAATGACTTTGAGCCTTTGTTTCTCAAAAGTAGTATTATGTGATTTCAGTACTTCTTATTCTATACTCAATTGTAATTTGTGACACGAATGCATCTAGGCATTCAGTGAATACTGGTGATTAATTTCAAATCAATGGTCATACATATAATTTTTCAGTTGAATTACATAAAGCAACAAACAGAATAAAACAATACCTTGTCTGCAGTTATTTCACTGGAGAAATCAAACAGTATGCTAGATATATAAAATATTGAACACAGAACATTCTTAATTATAATTAATATTACTTGTAAGGTTTTTTTTTCTTCATTTTTTCTATTTATTCATTTGCTTATTTTATCAATTAATTTATTTTATTCATTTACTTATTTACCATTAATGAATAAACTCACCAAAGCTTCAAATATTGGATCAAAAAATGCCTCCAGATTGGGTTTGAAGTATCTCTTGCCCAGATTTCGTCCAATGACAGGTAGCTACACAAGAAAGATCAAGAACAAGAAGAAACTGAAATGTAAACACACAAAACGATCTGGCATGCAACTGGTTGGATTAGCAAATGAATGATCAGTTTATTGACAAAATGACAAATACACTTCTTGCTGCGCACTTGACAAAATATTATCATTCATAGGACAGAAGACTTTACCTGTTTGCAGACAGTCTCTAGCAGACAGACATGTTGTGGGTAGTCCCGTTTGTTAGCCGCCTCGGCAACCAGTGGAAGTAACGATGCTACAGGTGTTGCTAAGGAAGTGATGGAGGACAACTCACTCACAAGATGAATACATCTAAACGAAAATGTAACGAAAGTTCCTGATTAATCACTGCTAAAAAAGAAGACATAAGATATTTTAATTGAATTTCCAATGATGCAATAGACAGCCTTACACTTAAAAACAAAGTAAACAGGGCTCAAAAAATTAATCCACTCGATTGTGGATTGACCCCTCGAAACACAGCCCTGTTCTGAGAACCTTTCTTTTTCTCCAAATCTTCCAACTGCAATGTAGTTTACTATCATGAAAGAACAAACAATATTAACAAACATAATCATCACGTCATTATCATTCATCACCATCTTCATTATAATTGTCATCATTATCATTATCATCATCATCATCATCATCATCATCATCATCATCATCATCGTGACATCGTCATCATCATCATCGTGACATCGTCATCATCATCTTCATCATTCATCACCATTTTTATCATCATCATTAAGCTACATTTTCACCACACAGATCCTGAAGGATATCACTTTCTCAGTTTGAATCAATGCTATACGACAAAGGCAACCAATTGGTTACTTAGCCATTTCTTACCCATCACACATCTCCCAGGGTTCTGCTGGTCTCCTAAATTTGTGGTCCATGCATCCTCCCTCACGCCCTCTGCCCATTTTGGGGGCCAACGACCCACACGAGTACATCTACAAGCAGATCAAAAAGGTAATCATGAAGTTGTAACCACATAGAGTCTTATACAATGACTGGTGTTGTATTATTTCATTATTATATTATTTACTATGGAATTCTAACTTAAAGAGAATACACAGTACTGGTTGATGATGGAAAATCTTTCATCAAAATTTCACATTTTCATATTTTCCAGCTGAGAGTAAATTACATTTGCATTATAATGTGGGACTAATTCACTTCATATGCAATAAAAAGTTGAGGAATTGGCAGTTTGAGTACCCGACGGAGTAGGCTCCGTTGCTGCAGTGTGTATGGCAACAATAAACATAGTCCCACATATAGATTTCTGTGTTAATACTTTGTCAGCAGTGGGGATTTGTGTAACAGATATGTCCAAAACGAAGTGTTCTGTTGTTTTCAACTATTCTCTCCTGTACTATAGTGACATTTTTAGAATACCATCTGTTCACAGAAGGTTTGAAAGCAGTTGATATAAAATGTTGTTGTTCTGCAAGTAATCAACCAGTACTGTGTATTCTCTGTAAGTCCTGATCACTATCAATGAAAGACGATTATGTAAACATTTACTTTGTAAGTTATCTGTATACTTCTGTCCTCTCATTATGGGGTCTGTACGGGATTTTCAACAAGAAAATGGAAATGAATCCATGAAAGTTTACTAGTTTTTCATATTAGTATAATGCAATCTATTTATATCATCATATAATTCATATAATTACCAGTATAATCTTATAATTAACACTGCACTTATTCAAGAAACTTTGGGGTACCTTTTTTATAGAATAAGACATCATATTTACTAAAGTTCTTCAAGTTCATATGCTGTTTTATATTGCTATTTCAATAACAATCATGCTGTGCGATTGTAGAAGAAGTCATTGTTACATTATCCTACCTGTTGATTAGAATGTAAATCCATGTCATTATCTCTGAGTTGCTTGACAACCCCATAGGTAGCTGGGCCTTTCTCTAGCCCACTGTATCTCTCTGATGTGGACGGCTGCTCCTCTAGATGTTTGATGCCTTCTTGGACCTTGGGAAGTATAATCTTGGAGGCCTCTTCACCTAATCCGGAAAAAAGTTAAACAAGTTACCAAGTGAGCTATACCCAATACAAATGTTTTGTCACTAAGGTATTCTAGTAATGGATCAATCATAAAGTTTCAGAACTTCTCACCAATAAGTTGTTTTGTCTATTCTTTTCTAAGAAATAGATACATTAATGTATCTGAAATGCAAAAATTATGTACGATAAAGAACTGTTTTCCCAGAAAATTGACAGATCTGTACTGAACAGCATTTTCAAATGTAAAGAGTCTTGATAAATACACTTGTTAGTAGTAAAATTAAACTCTTCATACATCACATTTTTTTATCCAATACTCTTACCATAAGCCCTGGTGACATTGGCTAATGCTACTGCTGCTCCCTGCCTCACTGATGGGATGTTGTCTTGGAGATTCTCATAGAAAAGAGGATACAAGGCATCCATGTAATGTCTGGAATGCAAAGAATGCAAATAGATGCAATGTGTTACAAGTGACTTGGTAAATTACACATTATAATAAATGTCCCTGTCAAAAGTATAGGACACTGGGATGACATGATTTTCTACATGGTTCATTAAAACACAACTGCCAAGATTAAAAATTTTTTTATTCAACTAGCTTTAATACGCAATGTAAGAATTTGATAACCAACTTGCCCCTTCCAAAAACAAGAAAGTCAATAAATTACAAAAAACATAAAATTGGGAAACCCTAATCAGTGGTGTGCACTTTGTTATGAGTTAATTTGAGACGTACATGTATTCACACTTCACAAATATTGTAAGGCTTGATGGTCATGGTCATGGAGAAAACTAAGCACTTTGCATATATGTTTTTTTTCTATCTTGAACACATGTGAAGAAAAAAAAAATCACCATAATTAATGAAATACACAAACTTGTGCAGAAATTTTGAATCCTGAACCATATAAGATACAGTAAAACAAAGCTGAAATTGGTTGAAAACAATCAAGATAACTTTATGATTTTGAATAAATTTGCATGAATTAACATACTTATTACATTACTCAATTTTGTGTGTGAATTTAAAAGCCCCAACAGAGCCCCATTAGATAAAACTACAACATTAAAATCAATTAAGAAATTGAGATATTTGGGGAAGGTTGTTTTCCCGTTTTGATTTTGAATAAATTTGCATACATTATCATAGTTAATGAAATACACAATCCTGGCATGATACCAACCCACCTTGACTCCTCTGGGAAACAAGAGATAAAGTTACCACAGGCCACACATGCAGCATCCCTGACGGGCCAACTATCATCCTTGAAACAAATGAGGAGAGCTTCTAGTAACCTAGCAACGTGGCTGCGGACAACATCCTTGTTGATCTAAATAGAGTCAAGACAAGAAAAGTGGAATTAGAATGAGTTATACTTGATGTAGCAATAGTCACATCAATTAGATTTCTACCTAGAATCCTTTGATTTCTCATTCCATGCAGCACAATAGAAACCTGAATACATACGTTGTACATTTTGTACACATAAATGTTAGTGATTTTAGATGATTACAGAAAGAAGTAAAAATATCTACAACTCATTAAATTGGATTATATATTATTGATGATATATATTGTCTTTCCATATTCATTTAAAAATGAGTATGTTCACATGGATTTCACAAAACATTCATATATTATTTTTTTTTATGTATGTTTAATTATGCCCTATGCATATGTGTTACTGATTGAATTAATATTTTATCAAATGCATGTTAAAATAAACATATATCCTTGGTGGACAATAAATACACAAAATGAATTGACATTCAAGTTGACATTATACACAGCTTTGTTCTCTCTCTTGTAATTTAAGAAAGCAATAAACTGTCAATCTAATGGAAAATAAGAAGTCAGTTTTTTGCATTATATCCTTCAATTGGTCAATTAACCAGTATAGAAATACAGGGTAATGGAAACACTATAATTATAGTATACAAGAGCACATTCTGACCTTTGACCCAAGTTCTGCTATACACGCACAGGCAGCTTCCCTGACTGCATGATTGTCTGCATCCGTCTGTTGAATGTAAAACTGAACCTGAAAATAATACAGAGAAATATGTTATGAATGTGTCATTACTTAGAAATATTAATCAAATTACATCATTGACACAACATATATCAATGGATTCCAAAGTTGAAACAGTTAACTTTTATTTTATAACACCATAACAACTTTCATCAAATTCTAGCTGAATTTTGTCCGTCCTTCTGTTGATTACTGACACACACCGATAGGACAGAGGAGCCTACTAGAAAACATAATGGCTTTAGCACCACTTTGTGACAACAGCCTAAAAATGCCAAAACAAAATTGGTACAACATTTGACATAAGAGTAGTTCCCATGTAATATCACCATCAATGGTCATTGTACTAGATCTACATGTTTGCTTCAAATTAATCTAAACAACTTCAAATATGTTTCATTTGATCAACAAGCAAAAATAAACTACCAGAGGTTACAATTACCCAACACTGGATTAAAATAATCCAAACACCTACAATGTTTGAAATTATTTGGTTAAAATTAGAGCACGAATCTAGTTTCACAGTGTTTAGTATGACCCGCACATAATCTTTCTTGAGAAACAACACACTGATAAACCTATGAATCAGTAATTCCACAATAGCTGGTCAGTAATTAAGTCCACTCACCACATCGTCAATATAATGCTCCACCATTTCCTTCCCATGATCCCCTGTAACCTGACGCCATGTGTCCTGTGAATATATCCTCACTCCTTCAGCTACATAGTATCTGTAAAAAGTTAGATGGAGTAGTATTATCTCCAAGTTTATCGCTAAGTAATTTGGTGTCTATCATATTGACATGCTGTCTTGTTAATTGATAGACTTATGTATTGCAGTTATTGCTACACTTTGATAAACTTTACATGTATAGATGGAATACTAAGTCTAATACATCAGAATTATCTACATTGAACTCCTCCCTTATGTTAGTCCTTCCAAAGCCAAATGAACTGTTCACAGGATTCTCATATTTTTTTTCATTTTTCATTATCCTTCACCTGTGAAGGTATCTGATGACCAAAATAGATATTTTCTAGGGAGAATTTCCTGAATTTGAAATTAGGGGGCAAAGTCCCTCAGTCCCCCATACAAGTAACAGCTGTCCCATTACTCTGATGATCATTTATACCATGTTTGATCAAAATCCAACCATACATCTTGATTTGAATTGGTGTAAGTTTCAACAATTCTTCAAAACAACATTCATTTACACATATTCATATAACCACACAAAATAATTCACACATCTGTGAATTGTGTCTGTCTTTCGAACCATTCAGTCTTTCAGTAGATGTTACAACTTCAAATAACTTGTAATTTGGATTATTACACTTTTCTTTAAAAGGTATATCAGCAGAAGAAAAATGTGAGAGTTCACATAATGATGGAAAACAAAAGGAGCTGGATAAATACAGCTCATTGCATAGTCCTTGCTAGATAAATAAAAGACTACAGGAAATACCAAGGGAGACATGCATTTCTACCTATTGAGACACATTCTTGGCAGCAAGGCGGGGTAGAACCTCTGTCGTAGACCTGCATTTGGTAGATTAAGTAGAAACTGTCTTGTTGCCGTGGATGCAGCTAATCGTACCTGAAAGAAGAAACAAGGGTAAATATACTTTTACTTGAAACCAAAATCTAAGATACATAATTGTATATAAAATACTCACTAAATTTGTTCACTTGGTTGTATCTTTGCTGTGTTAAAAAAAAAACGAAGTTACACAATTGTCCACAAATATTAGACTCTCAAATTTGTTCACTTGGAGTTGGTTGTACCTTTGCTGTGATTACAGAAATGAACAGTGGAGGTTTGCATTTGTTCCCATCTTATGTTGCATTTCAGTGATTCTGAAATGGTTGTACACACTCGAAATCATTGCTGTTATTCCTGGTTGCAATCAGTGTCACTTTTATATCTTTTCAGAAGCCTTGTTGAGATAGTAATAAAAATTATTTCAATAACAGGAACAGATTTTCTGGTCAATTGTAGAGTGTCTGTTTTGTAGTACATTTTATACAAAAGAGATGCCAATGTTCATTTGGTAATTAAGACAATACACATTTATCTTGCATAGTTAACATTGTATAACCACAATGAATAATCTGCAACCAGTTTGAAATTCATCACAGATACCGATCAAAGATTTGATTACACTGAAAAAGAATGGTCAACAATAATAGGCTGATATCTCTCTTATTTGCACAGTAACACAATCGGTTTAAGTTTATAGGTATAAATCCATGGCTTTTGAAACAAACACATGATCAGTCAGTATCATGTCATAACATGTTCAGATGTGTGCCAAATCTAATAGGTGAGACAAAATACCAAAATTCACAATAAATAAAAGTTTTTTCTGGGACGACAACAGTGACTCCACTGTTAAAGGTGTCCTACCTGACTCCAGTTATCTGCTAGTCCTGCTTTTTTTGTTTTGGGGGGGGGGGGAGGTGTGGTGAGAGGATGGGGTAAATGAGGGGGTGGGGTGGTCACGGGTGTCTTACCTGACTCCAGTTATTGTAGTTAGTGAAGAATGGAATGGGCGAAACTGGTTCCGCGCATGTGGCAGTATGTGTTTAATGCAATGGGGTGGGTGGTGGGGCGTAAGAGGTGGGGTTGAAGGGGTGAAGTGATGAAGGGGTGTCTTTTACCGGACGTCAATTTATCCTGCTAGACCTGCTCCCCTAAAGTGATGAGCAAACTGTTAACAGTATTGCAGTATTACATGTATGCTGTTACAAAATGGAGGGGGTTGGGCTTGGTTTGGGGTGGTGAGGGGTGGCTACCTGACTCCAGTTAAATGTGCTAGTCCGTGCTTGGGGAGGGAGAGAGAGGTGGAGAGGGTGAAGAGAGGTGGGAAGGGTGTTCTTACCTGACTCCAGAGATCTCTAAGTCCTGCTGCCAAGTGAATGGGCACCTGGTCGCCATGTTTGTAGTATTGTGTTGTTATCAGTGGGTGGGGGTGGGGCTAAGAGGTGGGGTATTGAGGGGGTGGGGTGATGAGGGAATTCTTACCATGACTGCCAGTTATCTGCTAGTCCTGCTGCCAAGTGATGGGCAAACTGGTTGCCATGTTGCAGTATTGTGTTATTATCATGGGGGTGGGGTGGGGCTAAGAGGTGGGGTTGAGGGGTGGGGTTGAAGGGGTGGGGTGGTGAGGACTGAGGAGTGTCTTACCTGACTCCAGTTATCTGCTAGTCCTGCTGCCAAATGATGGGCAAACTGGTCGCCATGTTGTAGTATTGTGTTGTTATCATGGAACTCACCACTATTGGTCTCCATTTCCTCTGCATCATCCTCTGGAGAATACCAAAAAAATATATATTCTTGTAAATGAATACAGTTGGTAACTCAACAGCTTTCATAAATCATCTATTTTACTTTCTAGCAGCAATGTACATTCAGTCCACCAACATAGTTATGCAATTAATGACAAGGTTTACACTGTAACTTGTGATCAGGTTTAAATATGTTACGAACTGATTGTTGCCAGTAAATGGACTCCATGGATTCTACATCTAAATGATTAAATAATGATATACTGCTTACTACCAACACAAAATGTAAAAGCATACAATATGCATATTGTACAAGTAAATTCATATCTGTATTCAATTTATTTCCTGAGAATAGTGCCATATATCATTCAAGTAAAATGGAAGAAATTTTACCCCCTCCCCCCCCCC
>JZLH01S0109095.1:4041-21029 GCA_001188425.1 Eucidaris tribuloides | reverse complement strand
AATCTGACATTCTTTGCAATCACAGCCATTTCCTTTACTAAATGTTCAAGGAAAATGTCAAGCTAAGCATAATAAATTAAAAAGTGTCACGGCTCTTAAGCCGGTTATCAATTTATTTGGAAAGAATTCCAAAACTCGTTACTCATTTTTTGTTTTTACATATAGACACAAAGAAGAGCAGTTCTCAAGTTACAGGTCGTTGCCTCTTGTCTTCCCCAGTGGATGCAACAGAGGCAAAGACGGGTTCACATGCAGCCATTCAACATCTGAGACGAAGCATCCAAGAGTTTATTCCAAACGTACGGAGAAGGTATGACACCAAGGTTGCAAAAGTAATGTCAGTCCGAGTTAAATATCACATAAAATATTTTTTTGAAACTCCACAGAGTTTTTTCTCTCCTCTCTCTGTTGATTTTGCTATACCTGACAATTTTAATAGAAAAGGTCATTTGTATAATATCTTGGAAAAAATTATCGAATTCCTGAAAATTCTTTGTTAAGTCACAGGAGCCATTCCTTCACTAAATGTTCAGAGCCGAATGTAAGCGAAGCACTTAGAAATTTGAAAGTCTATCACTGCGATTTCATCAGTTAATCAATCAGTTTATTGGAAACATCCCAATACTCGTCACTCATTTTTCGTTTTTAATATACACACCACAGAAGATCATCGCACTAAGCTCTTGCGTCCTGTCCTTCGCCCATTGGATGTACAGGGCAAAACGAGATCACCAGCCAATCAACACCTGGACAAAACATCCAAGGTTTCATTCGAGCGTACGAAAAAGGGTTATGACACCAAGTTTTGCAAAATAATGGTCGAAGTAAATAGCCAATATTCAGTGATCGTGGAACAAGGGGTGTTTGTTTCTCTAAGTTGGATAGCTATTTGCGACCTATGAATAACTGTTATGACTTATGATTTAAAAATATACCATCAAATTTACTCAGAAGTACGAACATCATCCTTGATGGCATTCTGTAACAAATACATTCAAAACATGACAAAAGTGTCAATTAAAGACCTATGGAAAGCCACAATTGGATTCCGTTCATCAGAGTAAGTTGCTGCAGATCTTGTGTCATTAAAAGGAAGTATGTTCACAGCATTTTTAGATTTTTTCTTAAATTCAGAAAAAAAAATTTTCTGCTATGCTCCCCCATCCCACCCCCCCCTAAAAAAAATAATTCACAAAGCTACAAAAATTCTTTTGATGACGATCATCTGTAAATTATGGCCGACATACATTGCTTACTCGAAATAGTGGTATGATAAACCTTGTCAAACCCGACCATCATATTATCATTGTTATAAACAAAATTGTCACAAGTAAGAGGATCGCTGAGCTGTCAGATGTGTTTTCTGTATCAGTGTCCTGAGACCGGTTCAGGGATGCTCAGGTGTCACATTGGTCTATTGGTTAATTTGAAAGAGGATGGTTATGACTAGAAAATGTGAACTGTCGAGGATTTTTAGGAGTGAGCTTAGCAGTTAATAAAATAATATTATAAATATTCACACACACTACGCATTTGCAGACATCATGCAAGACAGGACTCTTGACCACATCACCCTCCCCCTTCTTGGGCATTTAGTACCAAGAATTGTGTTTTGCTAAAAATAATGCAATTTTGATTAAAAAAAAATAATTTTAAACAAATGTTATCAAATATTATGATTCTCATTTTTGGAGGACAAACGATTTGTTTAGTGCTTAATACTATTACGGTTTATTCATTTTTCTTGGTTGGCCATGTAATTTTCAAAATTATGGATAACTATTTATAGATTGTGTCATGGTGGCATGTATTCTCCTTCAATAGCTTACACATCATGAGCGATAAAGTTAGCTAATAGCACGATGACGTATCTTTAAGTTTACCACAGATAGCGTCTGACGCAAGTCATTTTGTGATTGGCAATTGAAAACCGAACTAAAAACAAATGTTGTATCTTGTTCTTTCACAAAATCCATAATGTGGTTTAACATACAAATGTAACCTTCTCAGCACGGAAAAAAATGAAAAGGAAGATGTAAATAAAAACATGGTAACGTATCTGTCATTTCATGTGTTAATTCAATGCATTTCACACATCTATTCACAAAATGTTAGCACTTCACTTTAAAAAAGTGATATTGCTGATTTGACTTCTTTACACCATAAGAAAACATGTCATGTCACAGTTATTCATTTTTGACGATGGTGATTTTGAACTATTATATTACCCCCATTGGGACACTTTAGCTGAGAATGGGCCTGTACCAACCTGAAATGATCGACTTTGAAACAGTGAAGTTATCATAATCAAATAACTGATCAGACTTGAGAATTGACCATTTAACATGTTAATATAAATTTCGATTTAGTTGTTATACTGAAGCACAAGGTGTTCAGGGCGTAGGCTGGGGGTGCACTGGGTGCACGTGCCAACCCCCCCCCCCCCCGCAGAGCCATAGGAGTTCCACCCTAATAGCAAAAAAGAAATTTGCACCATCTTTTTTTGCTTTCATCGCCTGATTTTCTTAACTTTAGGCCCATCTCCCTAAGATATGCACCTCCCTGTTCCACCTCCCCAAGATGTGCACCTCCCCATGCCCAAACCAGCCTACGCCCTTGGTGTTTTAACAGTACTTTAAAAGCAAAAAGGGATGTGCACGATTTAATTTGCATTGGAAGAGAATTCCATACATCCGGTCCATGATATCGGATAAGTCTATGAGTCTATGAAATGTGTTTTGGAAGAGAGGGAGTAACTTTTGACTACATTTTTACATAAATATGGCAGCCTGATAAGTATGGATATTTGATTAACTTTGTGTTAATTGTTGGCAACATGCATAAACGTATTCTACTGGGTCTGACTATTCAGAAAAACGATGTTGCCATTTTTTATGTTGACCTTTGGTGACCTTAACACAAGGTCAAAGGGGTCATGCATCGTCCAAAGTATATCGACCTCAAAAATGTGGCAAATTTCACAAGGAACAAGTAATGTGATGTTTATTTTGTTATTTGACCTTTTGTTTTCTTGTAATATGCAAATAACCTCATTACGGACAATGATTTGCATAGACATGCCTTTATCCAGACTAGCTAGCTAGAGAACATAGAACCATCTTTTGTAATGTTTTTTTGACGGATTCTACTCAATTCGTGGGTGCTGATTCCAAATCTGATGAGTGCCTGACCCTAAACCTTGGGCGTTTTTAGAAAAATGCAAAAAAAAAAATCTAAATGGCCGCTGAAACCATTAAAAATGCCACTAGTGCCGTACACATTTCAGTCATCTTTTGCAACATAACACGTTTAAAAAAACCGCTCATTTTATTCCTCCGGCACCCACCTGATCATGAGGCAGCACCCTCAATTAATTAGATTTCATCAAAACAAATTTTACATGTCCAAAGCATAATTTAAATATGCATGATCATGTAATCTCAGAGGCCATCATATCGGGTTTTAGGCAGTCATTATTAATTTTTGCGTTTTTAAGAAAACCCGCAAGGTTTTTAGTTCGGTACCCACCGGATTTGTTGAAAAATTATGTATGGTACCTGGACCTTAGTGGACTTTCAATTATGGTTTGGGCGGCCAATTAGTTTTTTTTTCGTTTTTACAAAAACTCTCAAGGCTTTGCGTCTGGCATCCATCAGATTTGGAATCAGCACTCTCAAATTGATTACAATCCATCACAAGAAAGTGCTATTATATTGAAAAAAAAATCCTGAAATGTGTACAATAATGTGACCTTAGCTTTCGTCCTTTTTAATGGTATTGGTGGCCATTTTGAGTGTATGCGTTTTTCCAAAAACGCTCAACGTGTCGGGTCTGGCACCCACCGGATTTGGAATCAGCACCCTCGAATTGACTACAATCAATCAAAATACATAAAAAAGATGGTTCCATGGTCTAGCTTGGACTAGTCTGTGGATAAAGGAAAATCTATGCAAATTATTGTCTGTAATTAGGTTATTTGCATATAACAAGAAAACAAAAGGTCCAATAACAAAATAAACATCACACTGCTTGTTCCTTGTGAAATTTGCCACATTTTGATACCAAGGTCGATATATTTTGACCTTTGACCTTGTGTAAAGGTCACCAAAGGTCAATATAAAACATGGCAACATCGTTTTTCTGAATAGTCAGACCCAGTAGAATATGTTCATACATCCCTGCCGGAAAGAACACGATGTCGCCACAGTGTGTTCACACAGTGATCACAGTGTGTTCACACAGTGATCACAGTGTCACTCTGTGAAAATGGGCCAAATCCACAGAGTGGCTAGAAAAACACAGGGTCGTCACAGTGTGACCTCTGAGAGCACACAGTGATCATAGTGTCACACTGTGAAAATGGGCCAAATTCACATATTGCCACATTGTGTTCACACTCTTGTCACAATGTCAACACACTGTGGCCAACATTGTGCTTTTTCCGGTAGGGATGTTGCCAATATTAACATGAACTTCACTTTTACATTGGCCCCCCTGCTGTTCTCCCAAGGATTGCGTTTAAATAATAACTTACAAACCAGTGGTATGACCGGGGGGGGCTTTGGGGGCTTGAGCGCCACCCCCCCCCAGAAAAAAAAAAATGGCTCAAGCCCCCCCAAAAAAAGTCGGACAAAAAATATTTTACAATGAAAATGCTAATGAATAAACTGACGCGATCTATCAAACGCTTAAATATTGATAGAAAGAAGATAAAAGAATGTTTAAATATGTATTTACCATGCCTAAAAACACGTCTTTTTAATATATATCTTCAAACAGTTCCTACGGTAGGAGGTGGGAATCCCTCCTCCCACACCTTCCCTGTTGCTCGATCGCTTCGCTCCCTCGACTACCCATTTACATTTTTTTCACATACGCCTACTTACTGTACATCTTCCTGAAATCCTGACAACAATCCCTATAATAATCTTCATAAAATATACCTTTGAAATATGTATTTACTATGCTTAGAAACACGTCTTTGCTACGCGTATTTTCAAAAATTTCTTGCCATGGGTTCCCCCTACCATACCCGTCCCAAGCCCTGCATTGCAAGTATGAATACCCAATTACAGTTTTTCACATAATTTCTGAGCATCTTTTTGAAATCATGAATCTTCATAAAATATACCTTTAACATATTTATTTACCATGCCTATAGAAAACCGTCTTTTCTATGTGTATTCAAAAAGTTCCTACCGTGGGAGGGGGTATCCCCCTTCCCACACACTCCCCCGCTCGGTCGTTTCCCTCCCTCGCAAGTAATAATAATAATAATAATAATAATAATAATTTTTATAAATTGAATTTTTATAGCGCCGTCATCCATTTTGTTTAAATGCTCAAGGCGCTTTATACAAAATAACAGAAAGACAGAAAAAGTATGACTATACACACTTTCTGTATAATTTTCGGAAAATCTGACTACAATCAAGAAAAAAAAATATGCCTTTAAAATATGTATGTACCAAGTCTAGAATCATGTCTTTTCTATTCGCATTTTCAAAAAGTTCCTACCGTGGGAGGGGGGTTTCCTTCTCCCACAACTTCCCCCGCTCGGTTGTTTCATTCCCTCGCAAGTATGACTACCCAATTACAGTTTTTCAGTGACAACTCAAATCTAGCATGAAAGGCAGACTTACCTTTCCCAGTTGCGTGAAGCTGGTCCGATCGGCCCGTTTGAGCCACTGCATGAGTTCGGTATCTAGAGATGAGATCTCGGTGGTATAGGTGTGGTGTTTAACGTGTGCATCATTTCTGACGTGTCGGCCCCCTGAAATGAGAAGATAATGAAGCATAGAAATTATTAAGATAGAAAGACCAAACTTGGTTTCATCACTATCAGTCTCTAAGGAGAATTTAAAACAATGGAGGCATCCAATGTTACACATTATTCCAAGATATTTGATGGATTAGCTTCAAAAGTTGTTTTCTCTTGACGGCATTGCATTTTTACGAAACACCAAGTTAATACAAAAAGTTCAAAAACCAAAAATTTTGATGACCAATAAATTTGGTGGGTAAGATCAAGAATTCATGGACCAAATATATCTTTCTCCTTTTTCTGCTAGGCTCAAAACTTTTGGATCACCCCTCTAGAGTTATCATGGTAACGAGCCCAAATCAAACATGTATTAGGCCTCGTGACCTTTCACCTCTGAAATCTCATCAGTTCATCAGTGCCTTACAATACATACTTCACTCTTACATCAAAATCTGATAAGCCTTTCTTAAGTTATTGCAGTGAAGACACTTGGTCCTATATAGTTACATCAAAATATGATCAGCTGTTCTAAAGTTATTGCGGTTACGAGAACCGGTCACGGTCGGATGGACGGGCGGACAACCCAAAAACATGCCTCCGCAACAAAAATAACAGTAGAAATACATCAATAAGTTTCTACACTCACGGTCGAATTACTACATTTGCACTTGGCATGCAAAAAAAGTAAACTACACACAAATATTCATTAAAACTAAATCTTCACATTAGTTTCACATTGCGCTAATGCGTGAAATTTTCCACACTACAAAATATTTCTTGCTTACAGTCATAGTATCGATAAACATATGGATTAATAGATTAATAAAGGGATGGATTGACAGATGGGTAATTATGATGGTAGAGATACATACTCAGGTAGATGGACTTTATAACATGATTAAGTGTAAGAGATAGAGAAAGATTTTAGATTGATAGATAAGAGGTGGATAGAGACAGAGCAAAATAGAATCTACTGCAACATTATTGCCTTCCTGTTTTTAAACTACACCGCTTTTTCTGCCATCACTTCAGATCACTTACCAGCTGGATGAAAATGTTATTGAGATGGATGGCAAGCCGCTGGGCAAACGTTTCTTGCAGATTGGTTAACAGTTCTCTGTGATCAATCACCGCTCTCATCTTACCAAGGCCTGCACATAAAAATGAAGGAGAAATGATTTCCATTCATGAGCTGGGTTGATAAACCTTGAAGATTAAAGGTAGGCCCTAAATGACATGATTACGCATAGTCCACAACTTAAGGGGTAAAACTATTCTAGAATCAAGTAAACTGTACAAGGATTCTACAGTGAAAATTTTGTAGTCAAAAGTTGACTCATTTTAAAATGACTTCCATCAGTATGCCTTGTACAGTGTTGTAGCCCGTGTTGTAGTCGAGTCACCACTTTTCGAGGCCAAGAACGAGTCCGAGTCACTACCTTCCGAGTCCGAGTCCGATTCACCACTCCCCGAGGCCGAGTCCGAGTCACCAACTTACAAAATAATGTAATATTATAAGGCATAGTTTTAACCTCTCAAAATTACTTTGAAATCCTACAATTAATTAAACACAATCATTCAACCTATCAACCATTCATTCAAATCAACCAATTACTGAAATTTATCAATTTGATAATTACGATTTCCACAATTCTTTATGGAATATTAGTGGAAAATGCTAAAAAGAAAATGCACGTCCAAACAAATGAAATGGGGTATATTCTTGGATTCACCAGATTCTATAAAACCTTGTGGCCTCGACCCGGCCTCGACCCAAGTCCCTGAGGCCGCATAGTACGAGGCCGAGGACGAGTCCGAGTCACGGGATTATACGAGGTCGAGGCCGAGGCCGAGGCTGAGGACTGGCAAAGTTGGCCTTGAGGCCGGCTATATGGTATTTTAATGGGGGTTTTCTTTTAGGAGGGCATGGATCTGTAATGGTATTCTTATGGTATGACAGTAGCAGCCAATGATATTCAACATTCGAGGATGATGCTAAAGTAGTCATGCAACCTGTACTGTCACATCATAGCAACATGATGAGTGTGTTAACTGGAAATTCCAGGTTAAATGACTGGAGATGAGTCTTTTATTTATATTTATTTATTGATTGATTGATTGATTGATTTAATTTATCAACGGTATACATAGCTCATGCTTGGCAACCCGAAGGCTGAATTGCGCATGACACACAATATTGGACCATGTATCCTTCAGCAAGGCAGCAGCTATACAGCGCCATAGCAGGGGCCCGAAGAATGTTGATAGCAGTGTTGTAGTCGAGTCCGGGTCTCCGAGTCTGAGTCCGAGTCCGAGTACGGGTCTCCGAGTCCGAGTCTGAGTCCGAGTCCTATGGTCTTCGAGTCCGAGTCCAGCAGTCCGAGTCCCGAGTCCTTAGAATCTGAGTCCAACTCCGAGTCCGAGTCCGAGTCCGACAGTGTGTGTGTTATGTTGACAAAACGACAGTATTATTCGTAAAAAGGGTTGAAATGGAAGCATAAGGACAACACACCCTGAGGACAACTCCCCAGGACAACTCTTGCAAGGAGAATTCATATTTTGTTAGAACTGTAAACATTGTTAAACTCCTCAGGGAGAGTTGTCCTCTAGTGGAATTGTCCCAGGGGAGTTGTTTTGGAGGCGAGTTGACGTAGGGGGAGTTATTCTTGGGGGAGATGTCTCCTGGGGGAGTTGTCAGGTGGAAGTTGTCCTTGGAAGGAGTTGACCTTTGGGGTAGTTAATGGGAGCTGTTCTTTGGGGAGTTGTCAGGTGGGAGTTGTCACTGGAAGGGTTGCCTTCGGAGGAGTTGTCATGTGGAAGTCTTCCCCAGACGAGTTGTCCTCAGGGGAGTTGTCCTTTGGGGGAGTTGTCCTGTGGGGAGTAGTTGTTTTCTAGGGGGAGCTGTTCTTCAGGGGAGTTGTCCGGTGGGAGTCGTCCCTGGACGAGTTGTCTTCGGGGGGAGTTGTCATGTAGGAGTTGTCCTCGGGGAGGGGGAGTTGCTCTCGGGGGGCTGTTTTCTGGGGGATGTTGTCAGGTGGGAATCATCCCCGGGGGAGCTGTCCTTGGGGGAGTGGTTCTTGCGGGGAGCTGTCCTTCAAGGGAGCTATCAAGTGGGAGTCGTCCGCGGGGGAGTTGTCAGGTGGGAGTCCTTCCCGGGGGAGTTCTAGGGGGAACTGTTCTTCAGGGGAGTTGTCAGGTGAGAGTTGTCCTTCCTTGGGGGGGGGGGGGCTGTTCTCTGTTGGATGTTGTCAGGTGGGAGTCGTCTCAGGGGGAGTTGTTCTTGGGGGAGAAGTTCTTACGGGTAGCTGTCTCGCGAAGGAGTTATCTAGTGGGAGTCGTCCGCTAGGAAGTTGTCAGGTGGGAGTCATCCCCTGGGAAGTTGTCCCGCCAGATAGTCGTTCCCGGGAGAAGCTGTTGTTGAGGGAAGCTGTCCACTGAGGGAGTTGTTTTCCAGGGGAGTTGTCAGGTGCAGTTATCTGGAATTATAGTAATAAATTACTACTCCTTAAATACTTAATATAAAACTGTGAAATGCATGATTCATTAAAAACATTTGTATTGGTATATTTTTCTCTATGGCAAATAGTTACTCTAACTGTACCACTGCCCTTTATGGTTCAGTGATAGAGTTCAATTTCTCTGTTCTAGACTCAGTTCAGGTTTGTTCAAAACAGTTCTATTTGTTAAATAAACACACCATTTTAAAACTGAGGTATACGCTTTTAAGTGCTCTTGTCCTGTAAGACACAGCACTTGCATTAAATATAGAATTATAGATCTATGCTCTCTATCATCAGATTTAACACTAAGATAGGAGATACCTGACAGGTGTAAGAAAATTATACAGGATGATGTGGAATCAAGTGGAAAAATGCATCAAAGCATGGAGAATGCTCCATTTTTGCAAAACCCATTGGGACTCGCTTGGGACTCGGCCCGAGTCCGGCCCGTGTCCGAGTCCCATGTATCCGAGTTCGAGTCTGACTCCGAGTCCTAGTCCTAGGCTCCGAGTCCGAGTCTGAGTCCGAGTCCGGGATTTTCGGACTCGAGTCCGAGTCCGGTCTCGAGTCCTACAACACTGGTTGATAGTGTAGAAATGGCCATCACACCGGGTTTTCACCCTTCTCTTTTCGATGAAGTGTGTGGGTTCTTTAACGTGCTGAGGTGTTTCTATCTCAACACGGGACCTCCGGCTTTACGTCCTTTCCGAGGGATAGGACGTCAATCATTCTTTTCACCTTTGCCAACATTTTGAAATCAATATTTTGCCAGTGAAGAGTAAGCACTATTGAAGAGATGTGATTTCGGTATATCCAAAGACAAATACACAGTATTGTTAAAGCTCAAGTATAGTTTTGGTCGATTAGATAAAATTTTTGTAAATCTTTCACAAAGTATTCTATTGTCACCCCAGACATCAGAAAACGACATCATACCTACTAAAAATTGTTTATAGTGAAAAATTATGGCGTTTAAATTAAAGGAGAGCATCTAGTGGTATGCCCCCCCCCCCCCCGACCTTTTACCATTTGAGTAATTTCTAAAAAAAAANAAAAAAAAAAAAAATAGGGGCCGTTTCCGAGCGAACAATTTTTAGCGTATTAATAGATAAATATGTGTATCCAAAAAAAAAACATAAATGTAATTGCAAAGAATTTCATTTTTTTACCATTTACCAAAACTATGCTTGGGCTTTAATACTAGATGAGGAACTGTTGTAATTATAGGAGATAAGACACGGAAAAAGTAGCGTCAAACATGTTTCAGAGTGAAATATATCGCAGATTATGCTAATGACATTCAGAATGCTAGCATGGACTGGATGGTCAATTTTTGCTACTCCTTCTTTCTCCCTTCTCTCAGTTTCTCTTCTTTTTCTTCTCCTCATATTGTTTCTTAAAGGCAAAGAATCTCACTTGCACCCCTTCAGCAGCACAGCAAAACATCACTCATGCCCTTAGGCTTTTTATGAAGGACATGGCGGTGAAATCTGAAGATCAGTAATTACCTGGAATTTGAACAATGCGCCAAAAAGTATTGGTCAGGTATAGACTGTTGTAGGTCCATGGTTAGACTCCTTGCGAAACT
Organism: Eucidaris tribuloides; assembly: GCA_001188425.1. NCBI lineage: Eukaryota > Metazoa > Echinodermata > Echinoidea > Cidaroida > Cidaridae > Eucidaris > Eucidaris tribuloides. The sequence goes on along the minus strand of JZLH01S0109095.1, from coordinate 10,177 downwards.
TACCGAACTAAACCAGTTGAGGACCCTGTTTCATAAAAGTTGACATCATATCAACTTGCCATTCTGGTGCAAATTTTGTGAAAATCCAAGGCTCTGATTGGCTGTTTAGCACTGTTGTCATGGTAGTTGCCAGTAGAATGGCAAGTTGACATGATATCAACTTTTATGAAACAGGGCCCAGTAGTATTATTTCAGTAATCATGTATTAGTCTATGAATAATAATCTGCATGAGATTTACGCATGTAAATTGTCATGTTCAGGAATGCACATGGAAGGCTATAATTCAAATCAAAGTCTAATGGTTACTCTAATTCCACTTTTAATCTGAGTTTCTAGCACCTATTCTTTGCTAAAGGTGGTATTTTCTTCTATGAAACAGTATATTTACACAATGTTGATTTTTAGGCATGCAAAAGAGATGCTTTACCTTTAAGCATATTTTTCTGTATTTCTCTTCTCTTTTGTCTTATCCCCCATTATCCTTTCTATGTTTTCCTCTCCCTTTCCGTATGTTTTCCTCTCCCATCATTTTGCTGATTGGTGAATGAATTTGCCAAATTAATTTGTGAATGGGTTGGGGTAGGGGTGGGGTGGGGTCAAACCCTACCTCCTGTATACACAGGCGTTGTGATGGCTCTAAAATGGTTTTCCCGGGATAGTTTAGTGCAAAAAAATCAGTGAAATATATCAGTGAAAAAAGTTTGAACTGGCGAAAAAGGGAGTGGTGGGTCACATCGCATGGTGCCCCATCTAGGTCCATGGCTGACATGTTTACTTTTAATTAAATTCCAGAAATATAATGGTAAAGTCTTTCAGATCATAAATATATATGCAATAATTCTATCAGAAAAACACAATTACTACTACTTCTATTACTACCACTACTATTTCTATTACTACCACTACTAATTCTACTACTACCACTAGTACTACATGTATTACTACATGTACTACTACTACTTCTACTCCTACTACCAGACTACCAGTACTACTATTACTACTTCTACTACTTCTAGAACTAATACTACTACTACTTCTACTACTACTACTACTACTACTACTACTACTACTACTACTATATTACATACACTGTAGAAAGATTTTCTCTCTTCCCATACACAGGACCTAAACAAATAATATAATTTGAGCATGTAAACAAAAGCAGGAATTACATCCCTATTTTAGATGTGTGGGAACTACATTGCGGGCTGCACGTGATAATATCCATTTTTTGTTGTTGTAAAACTGAAACTAAAAGATAAAAATTTCTGGTTAAATGGACGCAATTATCTTGTGACCGGGAAATAAAACTGAAACCTTTCAGGCACGCAGTTGCAATACAGTTACAAAGTGAAAACTGTCTCAAATTCACCTCCATGTTAATTGGCTTGGGTGTGGTTGTCAGATGCCACAAGGGCAGTTGCATGATTTGGAGAAGTTGAAAATGCCTGAAGAACAAAGTACTTCGAAACATAATTATACCAATACAACAAGATGGTCTTTACGGGTCAGTCTTAAAAATTTCGTACCAAGTAACACAGAGAGCACAAACTAAATGTCGAGGTAATTTTCATTTTTATGATTTATTACTAGCACAAGATACTTGTAAGCGGGAAGTAACATAGGGACCAGAAACTAAATGCCAAGGCAATTATCATTTTGATGATTTATTACTCTCACAAGATACTTGTAAGCAGGAAGTAGCATAGAGACCAGAAACTAAATGTCAAGGCAATTATCATTTAGATGATTTATTACTCTCACACGATACTTGTAAGCGGCAAGTATAACATATCGACCAGAAACTAAATGTTGAGGCAATTATCATTTTGATGAGTTATTACTCTCACGCAATACTTGGAAGCGGGAAGTTAAGAAACTGAAAGTTGTATTTAGAAGGCTATTATCACTTATATCATTTTTTAACTACCAAACACATTTCCCGATGCCAGGTGTTTGGCATAAAACTGAAAGCCCTTTTCATTTCTATCTCACTTGATTTCTGGCACGACAGGAGATAAGTGTTATACAGACAAAACAGGAGTGTATACAATATAATCCTGAATCTTTGCTGCCTCATCTACTCAAGTAAGTAAATGTTGTTTTCATTTGGAAATTCATGGAAAGTATTGATTCATTGGTCAATCTTTATCAATTGTTCAAACTGTTTGTGCTATATGTGGTAAAACATTTTTTTTCAGGTGCTAAGAACATTTACTTAATTCAATTTCGATTTCAGAATGGAGAACGGTAAACGTCCCTCTATGGATGTCTGCACATCGGCCAGACAAGTCATCATCCTGCTGTGTACAATGAGTATTTTTTCTTCTGTGTTCATCTTCAAGACTGAGGCCAGATCAGAAACAAAAAGATGCGTCGTCCATAATGCCAGTTTGGGCATAACCGCTGACTGCTCCTTTGGCTATCTCACCTCAGTGCCCCAGGACCTCCCTGATAATGTCATCAGAATCAACCTATACTGCAACGACCTGACTAGGCTCACCAACAATTCATTTCAGAAGCTACAGGATCTTGAATACTTAAATGCAGGGGACAACATAATCTTATTCATAGAAAGTGCAACGTTGTGGCCCCTCAAGAGGTTGAGGGTTTTGGTATTGAGCGACAATCTCCTCAGATCTCTTCCACCATCTTTATTTTGGAACAGCCCGAATCTTTCAGAAGTGAGTCTGTCATACAACAAACTGTTTGAATTTCCTCACATGGCCTTACAAAATCTCCCCCAAATTACCTTAATCGATGTGGGGTTTAATTTAATACAAAATATCAGTTTTGAGGGTTTCTCAAGATTTGAACACCCCATACATATTGATTTGTGTAACAACAGTATCACTCAAATCCATCAGCAAGATTTTTGTCCATTACAAAACAGCACCATCAAGTATCTGGGTATGGATAGGAATGGGCTCAGGTCTTTACCTGATGCAGTCTTTTCGTGTCTAACAAGGGTGGGGATATTCGATCTTCGTCATAATAACCTGTCTACCTTTGACATCCAGCCATTCGTTGGCATGACTCAGATTAGTCACTTAGATGTTGACCACTCAAAGATTCGAGAGATTCTGCCACTCAATGCATCAAACGACAATCATCACACTATGCCTAAAATTATAAATATGAGCCTCGCGTACAACCTTTTAACAACAATACCACCTCATGCATTTGTGGGATTTGAAAGATTACAAATACTGGATATTCACTTTAACAGAATTGCAACTATTTCAAATGAATCTTTCTGTGCTTTGAATGTCCTGAAATATCTGGATCTATCAGATAATAGACTTGGATATCTACAAAAGAAGTTATTTGCATGTATGCCAAAACTTCAGTGGTTAAAGCTGTGTAAAAATCACCTGACCACCCTTATGTCTTCTCCATTTGATGATATGCCATCAATTCTATCCATTGATTTGTCCGGCAACCTATTCAAGGAACTGTACACTGGACTCTGGGCCATTCCAACTCTTTTATCTCTAGATATTTCAAAGAATCGGTTCACGCGGATTGACGGTGGAGTGTTTACTGGTTTAGTCAATGTAACATCCCTGGATATATCAGAAAATCAAATTACTTACTGTAGCCAGGATGCATTTACTGAGCTCATCAACTTACAGAAGTTGTACCTTCGGCAAGAAAGAAAAATGCAGTTCAATGGAGTCTTCAGCCAATTGACAAACCTACAACTATTAGATCTATCAAACACTTTTATCCCATTCTACACATTTCCTAAAAATCAGTTTACAAATACAAAGTCTCTAAGAGAACTGCACTTGGCGTACACGGACCTAATAGACAGCAATTTATTTGATCAAGAACAAAACATATCCCTTTTCTCAGGTCTCCAGGAACTCAATGTACTCAATTTAATAGGAAACCAGCTAAAGCAAATGCATCCAGGGGTGTTTAGTTGCTTACCCAAACTTCAGACTCTCGACCTGTCAACTGCTTCGATTGTTAGCATCCAATCTGGAATTTTTGCCCATTTAGCATTACTGTCACACTTGAACCTTAGCAATAATGATATAATTGAAATTCCTTCCACTGCTTTTGCTGATCTCCACTCACTTAAAGTACTTAATCTCGAAAACAATAAACTGCGAAGCATAGAGAAGACGCTTTTTGCAGGAGTCACAAATTTAGTTGAATTGTATCTTGCTGGAAACGAAATCTGTACTATAACTTCTGGAACAGACTTCCCAACTCAAAACGCATTAACAATTGACTTATCTAGAAATCACTTCACATGCAACTGCGACTTAGCTTGGTTTCGAAACTGGATAGAAACTAGCAATAGCAACATCTTGAATTCTAACCAAACACTCTGTTCTGCAACATCCATCAAGAAATTCATTGATAAACCTATTTTATTGTTTAATCCTGATCACATCTGTGGACCAAATATCGGATTAATCACTGGAGTTCTTTTTTCGGTCATCATATCTGGAGTTCTCGGCGCGATTGCGTATCATAAACGTTGCTGAAATTCAAATTCTTTCTCCTCAAGCTTGCTGTCTGTGGCTACCTAGAAATTGAACAAGATCCAAATGCTCATGACTATGAGTACCAGCTGAACGTCATGTTCCATGACGATGACGAATGGTGGGTCAACGAGATCTTGAAACCAGCAGTAGAGGAGAGGTTGCAGAACTTAGACAATGTAGTGTACGGTGATGATGATCTCAAACCTGGCATGTTTTATGACGATGCCGTCATCCACGTCATTGAGAACAGCTACAAAACAGTCCTGTTGATAAGCAACCACTCCGTTCATCATCGCTGGTTCATGACAAAGCTTCGCATTTGCTTGGATCATGTCAATGACACCAGACTGGAAAAGGTCATTCTGGTATTCCTGGAAGACATCCAAGGCGACAATTGGCCGTATATAGTGCGTCTGTTTCTGAGTAGGAACAAACCTTATATGTTGTGGACGGAGGACGAGGATGGTCAAAACTTATTTTGGGAACGGTTTGCTAAAAGCATGAGAGCAAACCGTTACATTAATGATGTCCTTCCTCTGTGAAGATTCTTGCAGTATATGTAGTGATGAAAATATCTCGTTTAGTGCTCAATAGTTGAAAACAAATAGAACTAACGAAAAAGACCACTTGAAACAGAAAGTGAGTTTTCAAATTTTCACATTTTGAAAGAAAAAAACATGAAATTCATAATACAGTCTGTCATGATACTGAAGACTAAAATCACAACTGAAAATCGTGCATAGTAGTGACGCTGGACGAAGCAATACAAATGACTAATCTAAATACAAATTGTTTTGAAAAATCCAATTATGTTCAAAGCATGTAGTGCAAATACTTGTAAGTTACATTTATCAGAATTGCTGGTTTTGAGCATATACACATGTTCTCAATGACAAATGAAGATACTTCTGACCCATTATGTAACTCATGGAAATTTAACATCGCTGTAATGTCTCCTCCCTAAATTATGTACATACCTAGGTGGAAGGTCATTACGCAGTTTTTGGTAATTAACAAAGATTCATTGGTATTTGTCACTCTCCTTGTTTGTATAATTACGTGTAAGTAAAGAGATAGCACTGTGCTTAAAATCATAGTATATGACGATATTGTTGGGTATGGGTGCATATATTAGATAGATATATACATGTATACTTTATAAATATAAACTGTAGATAAATAGAATACATAAAATGAATAAAACAGAGTCCAGAATAGAAATCCAGTGAACGTTCTCACTAATGCTTATCAAACTGGATATGATTCAAATACAACAAAAAGTCATAGCGCTTTAACATTTATTTTGCGCATACACATACATGTGCGTTTGCGTCTAGCCACGAAACGCATGCTGTCGTTGCTATTCGTATTCGTATTGGTTCTTCCAACATTAGTCCATCATCTCACGTTCGCAATCTTGGCGTTATACTTGATTCAAATATGACACTTACCAGCCACATTTCTAGCCTGTGTAAATCAGCTTATTTTCACCTACGTAACATTGGTTTAATAAGAAAATATCTTACTGAACAAGCAACACAGAACTTGATTCATGCATTTGTGACTTCACGCTTAGATATGGGTAACTCATTGTTGTTTGGACTGCCTGACACTCTTCTGAACCGTCTGAAGA
>JZLH01S0109084.1:2222-20022 GCA_001188425.1 Eucidaris tribuloides | reverse complement strand
TTGACGGAAATAACACAAACAAACGAACATATGATTCTATGTTACTGTAATGAGTTAATATTGTACCCAATAGATAAATAAAATGAAAATCAGATACGGATTCCAGATATTTGTAATGGCAGCCACGCATGTGTTGTGTAAATTTGAGAAGCAACACAGTATCATTTAAATTATCTTACATGTAAGTAAAGAGACACGAACACGGTATTAAAAATGTATTTATAAAACATATTTCAGTTGTATTCTGTTATTGCGTTGCGTGCCACTCAAGAAGGAAAGTTCTCTTCACATAATGAGAGCAGAAGTGATGACGTAAAACTGGTTCAGAAATATATCGGGACAATAGCCGTATAACTCAGTGCAACTGCACCCCTTTTACAGGTAGAAACAACCAGCTACGACGCGTTGCACCTGCATCCGCCATCATCCACACATATCGTCGGTGTTCATCCGAACCGTCGTATCGCTATACGACGTTTGATTGACCGCGCCTCCGGGAGCGAACGCGCTCAAACCAAACTGTCGTATCCATCATTCATAATTACACGCTAACACCGACAGGTTCGCTCCTTGCAACGCGTTCGCCTCCCGCAGGTGCCCGGTTCAATCAAAACTGTCGTTATAGCGATACGACGCGTTTGGATGAACGCCTGACGATAGTTCTGCAAACCAGATTGACGTCACAATTCGGTACTCGTGCTAGCATTGACAGCCTTACCATCTCGCGCGTCGATCCGTTCCTGTGACATATCGCGATCACGCGGTCTCGGCTGGAGCAAGAGGCTAGGCCGAGAAGATTCCCCCGGTGGAACTGGAATGAGTCCGGGCGTTCAAAGGACGTTCTATTTCCGGTAGTCCACCACGCCGTCGATCAACGATCTCATTCCTTTCTGTTCGCGGGACGGTTTGTCCGTCGGGTTGTTGGAGCCTTTCGTACGTTGGTGTGAAGCTCTTTTGGTATGGCGTGTCGGTTCGGGTTAGTTGGAGTTGTTAAACTGTTGCTCAGTGGTCGTTGTCGCTTTCGGTGGTGTCGGGTCTTCGCTTGAGTTCGTGGGGGGTCGCTCGCTTCTGAGTTCTGGGCGGTCGTCGCTTTTCGTTGTTCGTCTCACGGAATGGTTTGTCAATTTTTTTGCTGTTTTTTGTCGAGCGGTGCTTTCGTTGGCGCCGTCCGTTGGCAGAAGGTTTCATTGTTGCTGTTTTAGTTTATCTCCCTGTACCGCTGCGCTGGCATCCCCAAAACCCGCTACGTACTGTGTTGATTTAGTCTTCGGAGTCGGCGAAACAGTCGAGTCCGTTGCTGCCGGATTTTGATATACTACGCCAGGCCGGCTCCAGACGGGGCGTCATATTACCATTTGGTCGCCTATTCGACCCGAATGCACTCTATTTCCATCATCTAATACCCAAGCATCCTCTCCGCGCGTCAATGGTTCAAATGGCCACTCCCCAATATTCACCGGCCGATTCGTCGAACACGTTATCTCATTATCAAACCTTATGGCTTGCGTTTGAATGCAGTGACAGATTACTTTTGCTGTCTGTATGTTTTTCAGTTGTTGGCGATACTTTGTTGTTTTGATGTTGGAGTCCGTATTGTGGTCAGCGATGGTGGTTTGACGGTAGTTGTTTTCATATCCTCATATATATTGATAGGGTTGTCTGGGTACTGAGGTGGAGGAGTTCCAGAGGGGCTGAGTATGGTCGGGTCATCAACGAATAGCAGAGGATCGAAACTTTCGTAAACGAGGCCGAGATCGATCGAGACATCCATTCCATTGACGGAGCTTTCGGGGGATTCCGTGAATGCAATCTCGGGCATATCTGGGAACTTGAATATAATGAGACAAAATGTAAAGGCAAAGGGGTGAAAGTGGGGGGGGTATAACCTTGTATCAAGGACGTAATACCACATAGGTTCATAAATTGTCCTTTGATTAATGGAGTCACTTCAGTCTACACAAAATGTGTAAGCCTGTTATCCTGCTATCCCAGAGAAAGAGTCCTTGCCCGCGTGCTTGTTAGGCTTTCAGGAGCTAGTTCAGTAAGAAATGACCGTCTTTTCCGTCAGGTGTGGATCTACACTCCTGGTGGAGAAGGACTAACAGAGAGAACATGTCTTGCCCAAGGCACAATCACTAGATAGTATGGTGCAAGATTCGAACCAGTGATTTTTCACAAGAGAATACAGAACTTTATCCAATATACCGCATCGCCTCAATAACATGAATAATGCGGAGAAAACCAAAACTACATAAACTCCATATAAAGGTCACACTAAATGTGTCTTGTCTGATATACGGCTGTCTACCATTTTTATCACAATGCAAGTAAAAAGACTCCTTCCCTTCCCTTCCCTCCCTTCCCTTCCCTTCCCTTCCCTCCCTTCCCTTCACTTCATCTGTTCTTCCCACTCCTCTCCTCCCTGATTTCCCCTTCTCACCTCATATCCCCTCCTGTCCAATCTCCTCTTCCGCTTACTTCCCTTCCCTCTCCATTCTTCCCTTTCCGCTTCTCCTCGTCTTCCCTCCTCCTCTCTTCATGTTCGTTTCCCCTTCCTTCCCCTTCTCCTACTCCTCCTCCCTTCTTCATTCTCGTCCCCTTCCGCACCCCCTGCCCTCCTCACATCCTTACCTTTCTACTAGCTGGTTCACATTGTAGTTCAGCCCCGGACGGATCGTCGATGATGACCAGTTGATCAATGTCACCCTGTGATAAAAGAAAATTTACCATTAAACCTTCTAGAACCACAATGTGATTGCAAAGTCTATGGAGCATTATTTTCATGATATATTGAGATGGTTAAATACAAGTATTAACGGGGTTTTTTTAATCTCGATTGTGATAAATGCTCATTGTAAAGCAATGTAAAAGCAGTATTCGTATTGGGCAAGGAGTCTTCAAATTTGATAATAGAGTAATAGAGACAAGGACGTTGACATGCGCACATTCTAATCGTCGAGTCGATCTTAAGAATGGCTGTACAAATATCATGGAGTTAATGCCCTTTTGGCAGAAAGGAGGGATAGGGTTAATACCTTTCTGTAACAGGGCAGAGTTTAGTGGCGTATCCAGGATTTGTTAACCGACAGGCCAAAAAATAAGTTTAGACAAAATAATGTCAAGGAATTGTAATTCATAAATTTGGAATTGGGTGTCATCTCCAGAAGATGGGGTGAAGTGGGTCGGATCTCCTTTCATCCTCTTTTTTATTTGTTTGTTTGCTTGCTTTTGTATTATCAAACCCTTTTCTAGAGTGTACCAACTGCCTCGTATACAAACGCAAATACAAGCGCGGTCATACCTCGAAAGTGACATTTCGTACAACACTTCTTCCGCGTCCGATCGACGCCATTCCGTCTGTATCGATCCAAGAACTAGGGGGATATTCAATCGTTTGCGTAAATGTGTCGCTGCAATCGGCAATCAGGGTCACCAACCCTCTTCTCACACTAAAGGCCATATAGTGCCAACTTCGATCGAGTGAATATTCCCTAAAATCCAACGACCGTAGAACCCCGTCCGCTCCTCTGTAAACCACTGACGGGAACTTAGCAACTTTGATTCCAAACTGTATAGCGCCATCTAGGTCCGTGAATAGTAAAGCGTACGAATCTCCTCGGTTCTTATTGGACAGTTTGGGTTTAATAGCGAGTAAAATCGAAAATTCGGCGGGAAACGCTTCTCCGTAGATTTCAGCTGTTGGAACTATCAACGACCTGGCCTGGTGCAATATTCGAGATGCGGTCCACCGGCCTGGTGCTCGTTTGACCCCACTGGGGAAATCCCGAAGTCCGAAGATATGTTTCATATCTTTCATGTCTGTAATAAAACGAGAAGTTTCAAACATGAGAGCTACATGATTTTTCCTGGCTAATAGTGTCACAAATAACGTCTGCAAATGTTAAGCTCTGAAAAATACACAGTTCAAAATGATCATTTAAGTGCTTTGTAAAAATCATTGAGGGACCATTCTAGTTTTCTCCAATAGATTGCTGTGTTACTGAATTTTCGTCGGACGACCATAATTCATTGTGCCAGATTGTTTCTATACATATTTTACGAGTGACAGCATAATTGTATGAACTTTTGTGTTGTAGGATGTTTATCTGTCCATTCAAACACTATCATGTAGGTCAGATAGCATAGTGTTTTAAAATGGGGCTTTCACAATGTTACATAGTTGTTTAACCGTTGGCTGGCTACGATCGACGTCTCTCACAAGTTTCTATTGAATTATGTAGTCATGTGAATCACCTTTCTCTGTAAACCTGGTTCTAACGATTCGAAACACCGAAACTATTCGTGTTTACTTATTTTCCAACAGACACTATAGTGCAACTTCCTTGGACATATAATGAAATACTTCAATCTTGTTCTGTTTGGAGCGTGAATTTTACACAATTAAAATATTATTCATCAAATCAATAATTTATTAATAATTTATTAAAATCATTATTATTGATTGTGAGTAAAAATGATTACAACAACAATTTCTTCTGTGTTATCGCTTGTCCCTGGTAACCCTGTGTATGCATTTTGTAGTTGTTTGTGTTGTTGTTGTTGTCGTCGTCGTCGTCGTCGTCATCGTCATCGTCACTCTGATTTAAATGGACAGTATGTTATGGTCCATTATTTAAAAAAAAAAAGTATTTGGCTTGTTGCCTTTTGTTATAGCAGAAACAGATTGCATGATTTGTCCGAATAATTTCAGATCAAATTAGCACTTGTTACAGTATACAAGAAGTACATTTTCGGAAAATCTTCAAGAATCACCTCACGCAATGAATGTAGGTTCCGGAAGACTAGAGTGAAAAGCAGATTTTTCGACAATGGTGTTTGAAATAAGATTAACACAATACCGCAGACAACGCTAATGGTCCGACGCTAAGCATAAGTTAAATCCTTGTAAATACAGTCCACGTCAAATTACAAGTCACGCAAAATATTGATTCGAAATGTTGAATGCAATTCAGGTGACTCACACCATCTTTACTCCAACATCCATGACTTTCTATCAGCTCACGTTGAACTAAGACGTCTTAATCACAATTAAACTGTCTTCAATTCAGTGTGCCACTTTAGAAGATAACGATGGATTTCCTGGTGAAAGGGGGCTAATTGTTGGTGCTTAAGATTCAATCTCCGTCACAGACCATTAACTGAGATTTACTTGTGTATTACACGTATTGTGGTGAAGACGCTTTAAGACAACCGTACGAAACTTATCCCAACAGAATAATGTCGACTTAACGTCGATTACAAGAATTAATGTGCCAAAAAATACGAGTATGTTCAGTTAATGAAACAATTATCAAATTATCGTTTTTATGTGATTTTGTGATTGGGAACATGTCGGTGCTTTGGTGCAGTTTACGTCACCACGCGATGTGTTAGTAATAGCGACCTCTACGTTAAAAAAACTTAAATATATTTTCTGAGGGGGCAAACTGAATCCAGACAATAATTAACATTTACGAATTGACTTTTAAAAAAAGTTCATTGTGAAGAATCAACTTTATTTTTTGATTTAAAAGTATATTAAAATGACTCATATTGAGATTTTACACCTAAAGTTATATATTTCCCTGGTTTTCACTGTAATAGCGTATAAGGTTGCATGAGTTCAGTATTTGTCTGGAAGACAAGTCTCTGAATGATCTTTCCTTTTGTCCGTCACTCAAAGACAAAGACAAATTTACAAAGAGTGGACAAGTGATGAGAAATTTTATCAGATTATTGACAAGACGAAGAGGTTTTCGTGTTCACGGAGATCGTTTGTGTTGAGAGTATTTACACTCTTATTTTCAACAGTTGTTTTTACATTTGTTTGTTGGTGTTTTTAAGGAGAAAGCAAGGAGCGTCATGAACAAGCATGTAAATCACTCTTGAGAGTAGAGTAAAAGCGTGATATAAAACTATATAACATATATTTACGTAATACTTATATTCTCCAACTAATTATGCGGGAAAAAATCGTTGAAAAAATCCAATATTTTCATTTTGAATATGTCTTGGGCGGCGTGGCACCCTGCATGTATTAAGCAAAAAGTGGAGCATTGAGTTTCAAATTTGGCTTAATTACTCTCAGAACAACAAAACATTATTCATGTCCCCAGGCTATTCATAAAGGGCTTTTCTGTGAAATCTGAAGATCAGAAATAACCAAAACCAATAGTTGCGTAGTGTATGTTCTTGGCTCACTATTCCAAATTCATATCGGGCTGATTACAATACATACGTAATACCAGACGGTTGTGCTGACATGTGTCAGGCACTGACAGGAATGCAAGGTCATCTACGAGTACAAACATATTGCACTGTCCTTGGAAGGAAAAAGAAACCTACTCTCTAAAAAATAATGAGTGAAAATATTCACTCTTTGAGGAATGAATTTCAGAAAAGAGTGAATTTAGAGTGAATTTGGAGTGAAAGGGTATGTTTTTCACTCATTTTGGAGTGATGTCAGGGATCACTCGGAGATTGCGAGTGACCATTGAGGTCACTCCAAAATGAGTGAAAACACACCCTTTCACTCCAAATTCACTCTAAACTCACTCTTCTCTGAAAGTCACTCCTCAAAGAGCGAATATTTTCACTCATTTTTTTTAGAGAGTACATGCACTAATACTACTAGCAGAATTTTTGTCACTAGAGACCAAAAAAAATAAATAAATGGAAGTGAGACGTTTAATATAAATCCACTAAAACTGCGTTTCTAGCTCCTACACTTTGCTGAATATCCTTAAATAACATTTCTTCTACATAATATACCAGTGTATTTGCGCAATGTTAAATTCTAGGAGTGCAAAAGAGACACCATGCCTTAAATGCAAAGACTGAAACCCAGTCTCACATTGTAATGATAACATTCTGTCCATAAACATCGTGCCCACAAGCGCGATAAAACATTTTCAAGACATGTTACATCAGTAAATATGTCGCCTAGAACAAGCGGATAAAAGTGGTAGAACATACCCAACTTCTGTCTTCAAACAGTGTGTTTATACGCGTTTTCATGATAAGACGGGTCTTCCGCGGGACATTACCCGATAGTGTTATCGTTAGCGAATATTTTACATTGACCACTAATTTCCAAATCGTGAAACAATAGAGAGATTGATATCACTCTATTGATAAACAGTCGGAGACCCTGCGCAACATCAATTTATTATTTACTTTCGAACACGTCATGCCTCATTTGGAACATAAATTTAATGTGTCTGACTGATAAAGGAGATCAATCACATAAACTCATAAACGGTAAAAATATTCAGGACACCGTGGGACTAGACAAAGGAAAAGGAATGTTTCTCGAGGCTCACCGACACAGCTGAAGTACCCAGTGAAGTAGAATATTAGTATTATATTTGCGCATAGCTAAAAGACTTATGAAAGTGATGAAGTTAATGGCAGTAATGATCATCATCACCACTACCACATTGATCATCATCATCATCACCGCTATACTACGACAACCACCATCACCACAACCATCACTATCGTCATTATTATCGTCATCATCATCATCGTTATCACCATCGTTATCATCATCGTCGTAATTATCATCATCAAAATTGATAAGAATGACCATTACTCTTGAAAGAGAAATAGAAAATTCTACACAACAGCCCTATCTGTAGACCTGATGGTATGGTATTGAATCAGTCGGATAATGACGTCACGAAAAGGCCTTCACTCTTAATGGTCAAAACACAGTCCACACAAAATTAATGTAACCAATGTTTTGTTTAAAAATTTCTCACAAATCACACGCATTTGGGTAATAATTACTAAATATAAGTGAACCGCAACACCATTATTTTGCAAAGACTAAATTCTAATTAACAACTTCCTAGTGTGGGTTGTAATTCAAACAGTGAAAGGGTAGCTAAATCTACTGCCACACTGCGCCGTCTAAAGCTACTGTCACACTGCGCCGTCTAACGATTCCGTCTGAAAAACGAACGCGTACCTTTATTAAACGTTTATTGGACTTTTTAATTCGTTTTTCAACCGGATTACAAACGTATCTAGACGTTGATTGACGGTGCTTTTCCGTTCTGTTCCATTCTATTGTATTTGATTTGCCACCGTCCGTCTAAGGTAAACATTTTAGACGGGGGCAGACGGAATCCTCAATCGTTAGACGGCGCAGTGTGACAGTGGCTTAACCAATGAATCATACATGTATATCTCTTTGTTTCTTATTGTTTTCCTGTTTCAAACAGATCGTATACCCACGGCAAATACTAACTACACCTGAACCATTTACTAAATCCAATCGATTACTAAGAAAACGATCATAAACTCGCGAGTTTGCCTTCGTGGACTTATCGGATGTGGTCGGTTTCGCCGAAGTCTTCCGAAATTACCATTCGGCGTTGACGATGTGCGAAACAAATTGCAAAAGTTCAATCAAAAGAAGAGTGCTATGAATTTTATACCGATTTCTTTCGAAGTCTACACCTCAGAAAGACCATGATGCATAAACAATCCAAGTAGGCCTATGTTATTAATCAATTCACAGTAATTTCTATACACGTCAGGTTCTTTTTTTTTCTTTCCTCATTATTTTTGTGGAAATCTTTGTTTGGTTACATGGATGAGCAATCAAACCATTTGCGTCACAGTCGACGTTCTTGGAGCTTTGAAGGCCAGAGAGTTAATACGATTGATAACATCGGAAGTTAAGACAAGATTTTTCTCATTGTCGTTGTTCAGTATTATTCATCAATTAACACATTCTCCAGAAAATTTTCAAAGGAACATGCCATTTACAGGCCGAGTTACTACAGATTTTAAGTTGGAAACCAAACGGTCTGATGCGTTAAGACGTATTACCTACTTAAATGGCGAATTATCAATGTCAAGCATGATGATTTCTAGATTTGTCGGGCCATTAAGCAGAATTATGATTACGTCGTAACAATTTGAATAAAATGCTTTGGCGGATTAGGATTTGGAATAAAGTTTTCCACCCAAAGGAGGATTGTTTGAAGGCTTGCGAATAATAACAAAGTTATTAGCAGAAAATCTCGTTATTTCCTTATTAAACATCGTACGATAGGGACTTACGCAAAAGAGTTTGTTGTGTATATCGTAATATCAAACCTGACGTACTGAGTGATTCTTTACTTTTATCAACTTATTTTCGATTAACCCTGATTTGTGGCAACAGTAACACATGGAGAAATTATCTAAATCTTCACCACCTCAAACAACTGCGGACTGTCGACTAAACACTTCCACTATTTTATGTTAGAACATCATAAAACAAAGATTCAAGTCCAATAACATTCAGAAACATAATGAAGATGTAAATCCTCATAGCAATGATAGTAACGTTATTGGTGGATCCAAGCGGCATATAGAGTAGTCTAGATTCTAGCCGAATTATTTCGTCTTAATTTCTCCGAGTTTGCAGCCAAAGCCCCAATATTGCTCCAAGCCGAAAATTCCATTCCAAATTTCGGGCGGCGCAATCACTGGGGTAAACGCCCTCACTCGGCTTGTCGCAATATCGGGGCTTTGGCTGCAACTCGGAGAAATTAAGACGAAATAATTCGGCTAGAATCTAGACTACATAGAGTAAAAAATCCCCCACCACCGGGAGAGAACACAATATTTTGTAATATTTTTCTTTCATGCTTAAGAGAAAGTTGTAATATTGTTGTCTTGAATCGAAGCGGGGCTTATAAGTTACTTTAAATAAGTCCTTTTTCTGCCGGACTTTCATTTATTGAATTATCGCAGGAAAAAGGTTACCCCTTTCTGTCGGAAAGTTTTTTTATTCCGTCACTGAATTTACTTACATGCACTGCAAAACTGTGCTTAATTCAACACCCAATAATGCTGTTTGATATAGATACTAGACACGGTGTCAAACGGTGTTGAACATCCATGGGTATATACTCTAATCTACACCAAACCAAATTTGTTGAAATTCAAAACCACATTTGATTTCCATGTTATTAAACACCTTGGGTGTTAGATTTAATACCCCGGTGTTTACAAGGTGTACTTGCCTGCACAGTCAAATGTGTTGCACTGTCGTCTTTGTCTGGCCTCCCCTTCGCACGCGTCGGCGACATCTTTGACGCAGAGACGACGTCGAGTTTGAATACCACCCTCGCATTTTCGGTTACACGACGACCACGACACCCAAGGCCTCCATCCTGTAAAAGTACAGAAAAAGAACGAAATGATTGGAATTGGCCATTGATCTTCATTTCCTTATTCAATTCTCTCGATATCATCGCACCAAAGGTCCATCAATTGCATCTGATATCGAGAGTGCGGTTCTGAAAGGGTTAAAGTAATAATCGTCATTAATACAGGAGGTAAAAGAGCGTGAAATCTTTAATTCCTGGGTTATACTACGACATATGAAAGTGGCCAACTGAAAACATGTACAGTCAGAGGAATCTGAACAGAATACATACATAACTTGTTGAACTTTCGTTGGCACTCCCTAAATATCAAGGCTGAGTTGGATCACATCTTCCCACAATCGGGGTCAAATCTATCCCAATTCTGGGTCATTTGACCCGTTTCCAGTTGTGACCCCAACAGACCCGTTTGCCTAATGAGGAATTCTTCTGTTATCATCATCATCATAATCATCATCATCATCATCATCATCACCATAACAATCTCATCATCATCATCATCATCATCATCATCATCATCCTCATCATCCTCATCATCCTCATCCTCATCATCATCATCATAATCACCATCATCATCATAATCACCATCATCATCATTATCATCATCATCCTCATCCTCATCATCCTCATCATCCTCATCATTGTCATCACCATTAACATCATCATCATCATCATCATCACCACCACCACCACCACCATCATCATAATCATCATCATCATCACCACCACCACCACCATCATCATCATCATCATCATCATCCTCATCATTGTCATCACCATTAACATCATCATCATCATCATCATCACCACCACCACCACCACCATCATCATAATCATCATCATCATCACACTCACACATCATCATCATCATCATCATCATCATCATCATCATCATCATCATCATCATTATCCCATCATCATTATTAGGGTGTCGGTAAAAGAGGCAACATGGCAACTCCATGCAAGTGAAAAAAAAAGACATTGATGCAAAAGCTGTATCATTTTACTATCAACATTATTGCCATATAACTAATATAATATTTGCAGTGCTTTTGAGGCAATGTTACGTTTTCATCGTCCATGACGAATCCTTTGTTGTAATTTAGTCTGGATATTAATAAATACGACGCGATTGGCTGAAGTTGTTATTACAATAATTTTAGAAAAATCAAATGAATCACAAATCACCCTTCTGTTGGGAGTACGAGGTATATACATTTCTCGGATTTTGACGAAGAAATATGATCGGAGGTGAAAGTGGATACCAAGAGAGCCAGACGAGGAATGGAATATTTCTGTTAAATGGCAAAGACCACTCTATCAACCGTATTGTCACGTTTCACGCTTTGGACAGCTCCACCGAGATTGGGGATTAAGCTGCGAAGGAAAAAGGAACAGAAATGTTTCAACTGTGGATATTGTTTCTATTTCTCTGTCTTGTCTGAGAGGAAGGTGTTCGATTCGACTCGTGCTTTTACCAGTTCCCATTTGACCGAGATGGGAAAGATACCTGCGGACCTCACAATAAACTGTTGGAGAGTACCAGTAGGGGACAACTCGTCCCCTTGTGCACCTCTTTCAAGTTCTACTTAAAACTATCGAAAAGTATACTCGCCATTGGAATAATGCAACTAAACATTCCAAAAGAATGTGTTAAACATTACTAAAGTAATAGGCTAACGTTGTGGAGCTTCAATTTGTAAAAAATTCTCAAACTTTGATATCTGAGCTACATAGTAGTGTTTAAATGGATAAATAAACACCCTAGAATACATAAATTTTAAGTTATGCTGCCACTGGTAAGATATGCATGAATACACAATTTCCACTCCTGTGGAGGATAAATAACCTAGATCTACACACAGTAAGTCTATCGGGGGAAATGGGCAGGTGAATCCGGTTAACTTGAGTACTTGCAGATTTTTACTTTTTTGAAGCACTAAATCATCATTTTGAAATAGGCCTACAATCACATTTTTTCAGGGCTTCATTTTTAGACCTTATCAAATAAACTTAGAGCACGGAGGATTATGTAGCTCATATTTTTTAAAACTGTAGTCATTGTTAGCCTGTGGCTTTAAATGAGTCCCCGAATAGCCTACACCCTATTTCCAGCGACTTATCGACTTATAAATGTGCCCCTCATGAAGAACAACCTGATTCGCCCCCAGTCACCAAATCCCTGGGTAGCGGGACTTACACGGTGATTGACAAACGTTGATGGACTGGGGGGTCAGGGATTCCTTGTTAAAAAGTCGCATCTCCTTGACATTAACTTGTTACAAGTTCACTCCGTGGACACATGGGGACAGATTCGTTGACAGTGACCTTTGGGGAAATACAAAACACCCGACAAATGGTCTGTAGATTTGACTGTATACCGTTTTAGGAATCGTTCGATTGGTTGCCCATAATTTACATACAAAAATAAGAAGAAAAAACACGATTATACACTTCAGATTTTCACAAATTTGCTTGTTGGTGCCGCAAATTCCTTTCCGTGTTGCTTTTTTGTTATTCAGTCACAAATTTGCGAGAAGGGTCATTCATTCCTGTATACTATGTGTATGCACACTTTTTGCCTCACTGGTAGGGATGGGAACTATATTATGAGTGTGATCAGTTAGTGTCACAGATGGACATTTTCAAAAATGACCATTATTGAAGGCCTAAGGAAAAAGTCATAAGGTATGAAGGAATGCTTTATAATCTATTGTGGAGGCTATCACTAGAGTTACTAAATGCTAAACTTTCCTTAGACCTTCAATAATAATCATGTCCGTCCGTTACACTAACTGATCGCACTCATATATCGTCTCATCATTATTTGACTTCATAACTTAAGTCACAGGTCTTTCATAAGAAGTTCATACATTCAATTGTAGACATAATAGATCCCATGTACAGTATGATCGAACTTATACCTCCACTTATGGTCTCCATATCCCCCCCCCCAACACACACACACACACACACACACACACACACACACACACACACACACACACACACACACACACACACACACACACACACACACACACACACACACACACACACACACAAGAACACACACAAGGACACAGCAGTTTTATGGTCAGGTGATGGTGGTAACCTGGAATGGTTGCTCAATAATTTCTACTTCTTCGTTTTGAACTGTATTTTTTTTTTCAATTTTAGATCCTATCAGAGACACCAGTCGCATGGTGGTCGGGGGATCATGTAGATCAGGTGTTTTAAAGTGGAAACATTATCAAATGATGCCTTTAAATCAATATCACAATACCAACTAAGGTTTGCCAAATTTGGGGTTGGTGAACGCTGGTTGATCCTTCGACCGGGAAGGAAAGGCGGTATACAGGTGCGATACACGACCATCCAGTAACTGTGATATCTTATTAACTGCAATAAGAGGAACATGAGGAAGCATGACAAATCCAAACTAATAAATCAGCACCTAAATCAATAAACGGAAAACTCTACTGTTTGTTTAATTGTTGACATTTAAAGAGGACAGATACAGTATCACGTGTTTGCGTGTTCAATACTTCCATCTGGAGTGGAACTTCGACCCGGGCATGTTGCTTTTTTGAACCAGTATTCTGAAATTAAGACATAAATCCATAGATGAATTCAATTTATTATGTTACATTTTCGTTTGCTCTTTCGTCCTCCTTCTTGCTCCCTAATTCTACTTCCCCAACTCGTGGTCCTCCCTTTGGCTTTTCCTTGTTTTTCCTTTTCCCTATTATAGTCCTCCTCCTCCTCCTCCTTCTTCTTCTTCTTCTTCGTTCGTCTTCTTATTCACTCTTCTTCTTCTTCTTCATTCTTGCTTCTTCTTCTTCTTCTTCTTACTTCTTCTTCTCTTCTTCTTCTTCTTCTTCTTCTTCTCTTCTTCTCTTCTTCCTTCTTTTTCTTCTTCTTTTCTTCTCTTTTTTTTTTCTTCTTCTCTTCTTTTCTTGGCAGTTCTTTCTTGCTTCTTCTTCTTCTTCTTCTTCTTCTTCTTCTTTCTTCTTCTTCTTCTGTCCTTCTTTCTTCTTCTTCTTTCTTCTTCTTTCTTCTTCTTCTTCTTCTTCTCTCTTCTTTCTTTTCTTCTTTCTTCTTCTTTCTTCTTCTTCTTCTTTTTGCTGCTGTCTTCTTTCTTACTTCTCGACAAGTAAGTTCTGTCAAATGACGTCCGGAACATTTTACACCAAATTTAAATGGTGCGATGGGTGCCTTTGTACATTTGCTCTGACCGAACTGTTTTGCCTCGGTCAAAGTCACGTCATGTGGTGCAAACAGCATCTAAAACAAACATCAACCGGAAATAACCACACTTTGCCATAAAACTGCTGCAGTTCTAGGAATAAACACCCATAAGATTCATTAGATCGCTTAAAAGCGCACTCCTTGTACTGTTGTAAAAATCTATTATGATATCAGCGTGTACTATTTATGTTCACTGCGTGAAATGTTCACGCCAAGTGTACAAATGTGCCGGTTCAATTTTCGAGACGTCTCAAGTGTACAAATATGCCGGTTCAATTTTCGAGACGTCTAAATCGGTCAAACCCTTTTATACGCTATGTGAAGAGGAAAACACGTCCAAGCCCAGCTGATTATGATATTTGTGCAGAATATAGGTTTTGTTACGGCAAACGCCTCAAAATAATCAGGTGTCATTGATTTAATTGTCGACGATAATTATGAGTGAGTAGAAGTAATAAGTCATTTATGTATAATTGAGAATATATTATGATTTCGACTCAATATAGAAAAGTGATATAGCATGGTGATGTAAGGAGGAAAAATGTAAGAAAATATCACGTTGATGTCAGAATATGATGACAATGCATGACGAAAACTCCGACAATGAATACTCGAATAGGTATTCTTGTTTTGTTTTAAAATGTTGTTGAGTTACAGACTTACAGTTTTGGTTGCAGCAACTGACAGTAACCTTTTTTTAACCGTTCATATTTACATTGCTTACATAATCATGTAACTGAATTTTCACAGAAAATTGTATTTTAATTTAACTTTATAGTCTTTGATGTTCCACTAAAACCACATATCTGCACAAGGTTTGCTACAGAGTCGTATTTACAGGCTGTGATTTGCTTTTGTATGACACGCCCTCAACAAAGGTTGTGGGATAAGTCTACAGTAGTACCTGTACCTGCAAATGCGCACAAATTGCGTGCCCCTACAAACATTACAAAGATCGAACTGTCTACAGAACAGTATTAATTCAACAGTAATTGGATGCACAAATGACTTAATATCGTATAGTGTATGTAATTTACTAACACGAAGCAGCCTCTAAACTGTACATTATCTTTTATACCACCTTCGATTTCTTTTTAAGTCAGTTCACCTGCTTGGGAGAAGACAATTATGCTCCAAGAACCAAATGAGTTGAAACCCATCCCCCGGGGGGAGGGGGTGATCACTGTCATTACAAGGTGTACACCATGCGCGTGTATGGACTTTCAAAATGGACCCTAAACAAGTAATTATATATCGATCTCAGAATACCCTAAACAAGTATTTAAGTCTGAAAAGATACCCTAAACAAATATTCAAGTCTGAAAAGATACCCTTTTTCCTGATTTTACCGATTTTGATACCCTTTTCGATGTACGCGCGTACATCGCCCGACCGTGAAAACAGCCCTTTTTACTCTTTTTTTTTCACACGCGCATGGTGTACACCTTGTAATGACAGTGCTCCCCCCCCCCCCTGAACCTATACCAATACATGCATTAACTAGAGTGTATATCCAGGCTTGAAGGAGTACATTGCATGACATTGATAGAAAGTGACCCCACAGAAAGCTACACAATATATTTGAACATCATAGCAGTTTCTGACAATGATGATTATACAACAAAGATGAAATGTTTGACACTGACAGTGACATTTTCACAGCAGAACCTTTAGTTTAAACTGTACACTTGATTCTAATATCATTGTGTCTTAAAGACACTACATAACATTGTGGAAGCCCCATTCAAACAATTTACTGCTTTCTGACATAGGCCTATCTGACAGTGTTTGAATGGACAACTCTAGAACACAAAACTTTAAACAGTTATGCTGGCACTTGTTAAACATGTACAGATAGAAAAGCAGCACATGAATTAATCTCAGCTGAGAAAAATTCTGCAACACAGCAGTCTACGGGGGTAAACTGGAATGGTCGCTCAATGATTTTCACTTTTTAAAAGCACTTAATGATCGTTTGGAACTGAATTTGTTTTCAGGGCTTCATTTTTAGACCTTATCAAAGACACTGGTAGCATAGGGAATCATGTCGCTCAGATTTTTTTAAACTGGAAACATTGTTACACGATGCCTTTAATTTTAGGACAACTTTCTATCATGCCACATCCCTTAGTTCTGTAGTAAACTGACAAACTTCCCCTCACGTACGATCAGATTGATGTGTCAATAACATGGGCTTGGTGGGAGTTGTCAAACATTTTGTTACATTGTATGGGTCGTTTCTTCGTTTCATATTACATCTCTGACGCGTTCCGCAACGTGACATCGTGTCATGAACATATTTCCTCTCTGCCAGTCATTAAGGTTGATTTACAGGCGATGTAGTTTGCTGATTAAGACGCGTGTCTCACCTTTCGTTTCCGTTTCTGCGATACATGATTTCTTTGGTTAACGTGGCGGTGACAGTCACAAACCTTCAACAAACATTAAAGACACTCATGATCACCTCTGGCCGTGTTCTCATTCCTTGCGTCAGAGAACCTAAGACAAACTCTTGGTAGCAAAATAATTTCCCTAAGTCTTCTCTTATTATTGATTTAGGTTAAAAGTTATCATGTTTCAGGGATCTTGTCGCTATAATAAGTTCAATTTCGTTTTAGTCCAAACACCATCACTTCCATTATGATATGCACCATGCATAAAATGCGCTTATCTCAATAATTCTATGTATGTGACAGTTTCTGCAAACGGACACATCTTTCAAATGTATCTGCAACTTTTTGGGGGGATTCTACTGTTAAATGATGAGAATTGGTAACACTCTGCAGTAGTGGCACTTACTTTGATTATTAATGTACTTACACAAGTGCACCTCTTGCGCAAGCGCTCTTTGGAACTAATGATTTCACGGGGTTCTTTGTAAATGTCGATGACAGTTGATCCCACAACGGAATAGTTGTAAAGTGCTTCAAGAAACGAGAAAATGTTGTCCAAAGGGTATTCACTGCCTACAATAATCGGGTGGCACTAAAAGATAACCATAAACCATAATAAATTGTGATCGTTTTTTTTTTAAGGTATAAAGGTGTGTTATTCACAGTTATAATGCATAAACGACGCCAGATTCTTTCGGTGCAGTTATCGTCATACACTCTAACTAACGAGCGAGTTCTGCCATATTCTAAGTTTTAGACTGTTCTCTATTTTGCCCTAATCCTACGTCAGTTCAGGAACTTAAAATAGGTGTGAGTCTGGAGACAGTGGATTGGGATAAATTAAAGAGCAGTCAATGATTTAGACTAGTTCTGCCAATGAGTTTAAAAGAAAACTCCATGGTGATGGTTGCCCATTGATTTCCCCATTGATCAGTGAGTCTTGTTTAACACGGGCTACATGTATATGTATATGTATATGTATATGTA
>JZLH01S0109072.1:8437-21080 GCA_001188425.1 Eucidaris tribuloides | reverse complement strand
TCGAGAGGGTTCGATCGGTCACGGAATACCCGCACTCTGCGTAAGGCAGCAGCCCGTAACAAATTCATGACAGCTGCCATTTTGGTTGTCAAGGCCCTTGAGAGCCAAATTTGTCGGTGAAATAGAAGTTTGTCGGTGAAATAGAAATTTGTCGGTACCTAAAAGGGTACAAATTTCTAGACATAAGTCGGTGAAATACAAGAAGTTTGTCGGTGTTTTCTACCGACAAACTTTCGTAAGATGAAAATTAGTTGGTCCGACGAATTGTCGGTGATCCTACAATTAGTCGGTGAAAAGCACCGACAAATTGTTTCGTGAAACGCCCCCCTTGGACTCTTCTGTAGTGCAGTAACGCCAGCCGGGCAGTTACGACAGAGTACCGGCGGTAGACTCTACTGGTAACTTACTACCGAGTTTGGTCAAATATTTCGCCCTAAATTGAGAAAAGGGTCGAAGTGGACCTTACCTCATCCTTTTTGAACAAATCGCCTTTGTACCCCGTCGTATCACTCTTGATGTCGTTGCTGTACTACAACCATGCATAGTTGCAGGGCTGTAGAGCAGACCTCCATGTCCATAAAAACGCATAAAAACGCATAAAAACGAAGGGATGCAGGCAGTGCCTTGCTGCGAGTGGTTGCATGTTCTAAATCTTCCTGGAGAAGGTCGATGATAAACATTACTCCATCTCGAGTTAAACGATATTTTTTTGAAAATGTCGACATCGTCGTACAAGTCGAGTGGATTCGTCCTGTCCCTGAATACTCGCTCTCTCCTCCTGGCAACACCGGCCAACGAGTTCATAAGTGCTGCCATTTTAGTTGTCAAGAGCATTCTAAAATGGAATTGTCGGATAAAATTGCATTTGCCCACAGGTGAAAGGCATCCGACGTATTTTACTAAATTTTTCAGCTGAAATAAAGACATTTGTCGGATTTTTTATCTGACAGAGTTTCATGAAATGGAAAGTTGTCGGATAAAAAAAAAAGTTATCGGATATTTTGTCCGACAAGTCCTTTCATGAACATGGCTTCTCTAATATTGTATTTCCAGCTTCCTCGCTGTATGGTCATTCCTTCGTACAATCGCATCAGTCAATGGAGAGTCTAGTTTAACCTTGGTTATCAAGCGGTTGAGGCTGCAATTCATTATTTTGAAAGACGAGTATTTCTGTCTCTTCGCCACAAAAATCATGTAAGTCACAAACTACAGTTTACACCATATATATGATTTAGTTCCATAATAATACCATTATACCTAAGCCGGTAGATTCTTGATGATTGATGGCGGGTGATTGACTTACTGTGGATATGTACAGGTTGGTCTTTACATGGGCTTACGATATGGATAGAACATACCATTGGTGAGGTTGGGAGTACTATCCACAAAGTTTAATATATTCAGGTTGCAGGTGATGGTGATCTTGAGGCCAAGTTTCTAGAATGTTTTCGTCATGTTTTTCCTGATGCGATAAGCCTTCTTGCCAGAGATGTTTTCGAAAACTGCAAGACCATCACCTCTGTAGAGGCCATACTTCGGTTTACCTTGACTCCTCGGACGTGTTGAGGACGTATAGGCTCGCAGACTTCAGCACCATAAAGGCTTCACATAGTGAGGTCGAACAGGCTGTCTTTATTCTTTCTCCTCCATATCAGGTCATCCATCCCTGCATTTCTTTATTAAATTCAGTTTACATTACATTCATAATCTCATTCAGGAATTTATTAAGTCAACACAACATGACAGAATATTGTAATAATAATAATAATAGTAATAATAGTGACAGCTACTTGAAATTTCTGAATATATCCATAATATACTTGTTTGCCCCCCAAAACTGTGATTTTTTTTTAGTTCGTGATATCTCAACACAACATTACAGTACATAATTATAACTATAGTGACAGCTGCTTACTTGAATTCTCTGAATATTTCCATAATACACTTGTTTGCCAAAAAAATATGTTTTTAGTTCGTGATATCTCAAAACAACACGACAGAATATGAAAATTATAGTGAAAGCTGCCTACTTGAATTCTCCGAATATTTCAATAATATACTTTTTCCCCCCAAAATTGTAATTTTTATAGTTCGTAATATCTCAACACACACAACATGACAGAACATGATAATAGTAATTAATCGGTAACAGCTGTTTACTTGAATTCTCTGAATATTTCCATGATATTCTCGTTTGCAGAAAATAAATATACATGTATATACTTCTAGCGATATATCTATTGAAGGCATGAGTATCGTGACCATTAATAATACTTTGACATTGTTTCATTATGGATTATGTTCTGAAGTATTTGCAGTACGCATATTATTTTGTTATTGGTCTGATGACATGGTATAATTATGATCTTCCATTAATTGGTCTGTTTTGTATATGCTTATTCCATTAAGGTGTGTATGGGATTCATGCAGCTGTCTTCTCAACTTGTAGTAATTTCGCCTTTTTTTTTTTGTCATTTGTTTACGTGCTCTGAGAGATGATGACAATTTTTTATCGTCTTCTCTTTCATTTTTTCTTCCGTTTTGTCATCTTCTCTTTGTTCTTCCGTTTTCGCATCCTCTTCATCCTTTCACTGGTCTTCTTTTTTCTTCTCGCCTGCCGCCTACTTCCCGGTATCTTCATCCTTTTGTTCTTCAAATCAGATTCTGATCTTCTTACCGCTTCTCTCGAAATCTTTCCTCCCGCTTTCTTTTCATTTCTTCCTTCTCCTTTCGCTTTCTTTCCTCTTCTTTCATTTTCGTCCACCCGCCATCTCATTCTTTCCTGCACCTCTTGCTTTTCCTTCTCCCTTTTCCTTTCATCTTCTTGTCTGCTCTCCTCCCAAGTGAATCTCTGTGATGGGCCGTGCACCAAAAACTCAACCTCGCCTACGTCCACTCGGTGACAACGTTGATAATGTCGTAAGAGTTCTCGCCTTATTGTTCTCTCGAATGTACATTGTTTGCACCATAGAGGAACTGTCTCTCTTTTGTCCTCCTCCACCTTTCTTTTCTTCTCGTCCACTTTCCTTCTCTTCCTTTCTTCCACCTCTTTCTTTTCCTCCTCTCTCCTTCTTTCTTCTTCTTGCCTTCTCTCCTCCCTGATGTACCGCTGGGATGGTGGGCCATATGTTGTGTATTCCACTTTGTCCACATCAACTGCGTGGCATGTTTGACAATGCCGCATCAATTCCAGCCATGTGTTTCTTTCGAAAGAGCACTGCTCACATCGCAGGGTCACTGTTTCTTGATGAGAGTTTTGCAGATGAATCGCATACTGCCGCTAGGAATTCATAGTGGCTGAGCACTTGTAGCAAGTGACCACCATCAGTAATCCCGGGAAGTGCAAGTTATATGGTATACAAATTTGATATACCTCCAATATCAGATGAAGATTAATTTACAAATAAATTAGATATGCAGTAGTGATGATGGAATACGACATTAACTTTCTTATGAGTTATCGTTCTCAATCTCTCTTTCTCGCATTCGTCGTTAAAATCATTAAACTCTCTACTGTATTTGGTACACATCTGTATTTACATAGGGAACTACGATAAGCAAAAGGTAAGAAAGATATTTCTCAAACTTCCACTCCGTTTTAAATATTCTGTAATTTATGCACTGGCTAAACTCACTTATTGATGAAAACAAATTCTGAGAATGTATGTCATCCATTTAATTTAAGCCATGTTTTGTTTACATTACAATTGCTTACCCAAATATTGGACATACCAAGCATATCGAGAGTTTCTTTAATCTTAAATAGCCATGGAGAAGTGTAAATATTTACATCAAAAATCATTCGTAAGACATTACATACGATATTAGAAAGTTTAAACTGTTTACTATTTACATACAACTCTTGCCCAAAAATCAATCATTTTAGTGTCCACTAGTTTTAGTCAAGCCATGCCTTCCCAGTTCCCCTAAAACCATACAATTTGCAGTATTTCTTCCTAACTTTAGCAATTGTTTACAATATGAATGATTGAATGTGTCAAGTTGTTCAATGTTTTTATAACCCCACACTTCACTACCATAAAGAAGAATAGGAAGGACAAGTTTGTCAAAAAGATCCATTTGTAAGTCAATGTATAACAAACTAAACAGCCAATAAATACTCCCTCCTACAGGCGGAGTACAAAATAACACAACAGGTTAGTGTCGCACTCTTCGTCAGCGGCCAGGGTGCGGCCAAGATATTAAAATACAACTCCGTTTCTGAATCAGAACGCGTCTAATCCTGGCCGATAAAGTAGATAATGTTCTGCTCGGAGTTTGTAATCAATACTAGACACAAAATTAAATAAAAACTCCGTAAACGATGGATTTACACGAATTTTCGCCCATACGGCTTTATCAAGTGTTTTAAAACATTTGAATATATATATGAGAATTTCTTTATCTGTACGTTGCGAAGTAGCTTCGGAGTAGCTTCACATTGTGGCACACGTCATCAGGTGTGTATGCTACTGGGTCACCAGATACAGGTTGAGGGAAAGTGCCATGCAACTGCACAGGTTCAAGGTTGACGCCAAAACGAGTCATAGTAGATTTGTTCACTGACGCCCCATCACAAACCACTGCTAACATCTGGATGGAGATGAACATGGAAATAGTGTCTAGAATGTGTGCACACACTACATTTACCCAGAATAAACTTTATGCCATG
This sequence comes from Eucidaris tribuloides, assembly GCA_001188425.1. Lineage (NCBI taxonomy): Eukaryota > Metazoa > Echinodermata > Echinoidea > Cidaroida > Cidaridae > Eucidaris > Eucidaris tribuloides. The sequence goes on along the minus strand of JZLH01S0109072.1, from coordinate 16,408 downwards.
TCTGTCATGGTACGTTGTAATTATTTTCATCTAAACTACAGCCTTGGATGACATCTTCCAACTTACATTGCTAATTGCCTTATCTGTTTGATAATTTGAAATTTGAGAGATTGTCATCAAAATATATGTTACTGCTTTGTATTTTGTCTTCACCTATTTCGTCCACTTTTTTCATCGTAGTATTAATCCCACTCATTATTTTCTCAACAATTTAACCCGTTCGGGACGACAATTTTCTGTACAGAATCTCCAAAACAATTTGTATATTTTCATAAACACAAACACATACCGAGTGAAAGGGAGCCATTTGTAGGCACTTATAACCTCACTTTGAATTAAACGAGTACCATATTTTCTTGTCTGCTGTATGTGGAAGCCAGTCGTCTCTGATGAGTGTGAGATTTACTCAGTTTTTGTAGCCCTAAAGGGGTTAAATAACTTTCAGAGAATTCTACTAACTCTTATTCCAATGTATATTTCTTTGTCTTTGTTTTCGACCTCTTTGAGGGTTAACTGCCAGCCGCGGTATGCTGGCCAGTCAGAAATAGGGCAGGCCTTGTATAGGACAAGTTTTACTAGTCCCCTCCCCCCACCCGGTTTCAGGGTAAGCAGTGCGATCCTGAAAAGGCTGCTTAGTCGCCTGGGATGCTGCCGAACTTCCTTGCTGCCCTTGGTGCAAGGATGAGCGACCACTGGTCCACAAGCCGCATACGTGCACGTTTGAGACTATGACCGCCAGTGGTAACCACCACCTGTCTCTTCGCCCCTATCTCCCTTTATGAACAATTTCCGGGGGTGCTGCAGCATTCCCAGCACCCCCACTTCCCAGGGCCATGTAGATGAGGCGCTTTCAGATAGCATGGATGCTGGGGGTATCTATTCCACCATCGATTCCAAACACGGCCTCATCGCCCATAAAATTGAGGAGCATCTCCTCTACCGATGTCAGCGGTGGTGGGGGAGGTCCTCCACCAGTCTTTTCAACCTCTCTCCACCGTTGAGAATCTCATTTCTTCCCTTCGCATTTAAGTTGAGCGAACTTCCGACGCACATCATCCGCTTGCCGGATGGTGCCGCAAATTGAGCTCATAGACATCGCAATGGCCGACCACGCTCTCTGCTTCATTGTGGAAGTCAGAGTCGGTGACACCGCAGAAACAATCGTTTCTTTCCTCGCCAGACATTCTTGTACAAGGATTTCCACTTCATCCTGGGTGAGGTTACCCCTTCTTCGAATGAACGAGGCCATATTAATCGAGTATTATGTGGTATATGATTTCTTATATTCGTGTGTGCGACATAGTTCGTGGAAAATACACACAAAATATGTCGCGACGGCAAGCGCGTCATATCTTAGTTAAATTTTATTCTAGCAATCGACGTGATTGGCTGCGAGAAAAATGTAATCCTATCTTTCATTGGACAATACTTAATTGATGGGGGTTTTGCGGGATGTGTCCTGTGTGCCTAAAGTCGTTGTAAGCTGATATTTCAGAATACAGTTACAATCGATGTTATAACGATTTTAAATTCTGTCGTAAGAGAGAATTTACAACAGAAATTACAACAATTTCTTTTAGAATTAAGCCCCTGGTCATCGATTGGTTTCATATTCTGTCGCCACCATTCACACTTGCGCTGCCCAGCCTGGATTGCGTTATTGGTATTTATTTCCGTAGGTATCAAAACAAATTAAAAAATATACGGCTGGATAGCCTCATTCAGCGAAGTAAAAACGCTGTTTTTCAAGAGGGTCCATTTATATATTCAAAATCGAATTTAAACTAAGAAATCGTTTAAAATGAAATCGTTAAAGGTATATACAATGAAAGAAACTAACAACTTAACCATAAACTATAATAAATTGAAGTAAATGTCTCGTTACATAAATACCTACACAATAATTCAAATTAACCTAAAACAAGGAAGTAAACACAGAAAAGTATAATATTTACAATTAAAATTACAGAATAAATGTATGAACGAAAAGTAAAATTTGTAGCTATATACATGTCATTAAACCAGTCCCTACAAAAACAGCTTACTCAATATAAATCAAATAAATTCGAAATAAATTACGAGTGAACAAATCAATATTCTACATATATGGCAAAATTTGTTCGTTCGTTTGTACGCATCGCTGATTCTAAAGACGAATTTGTCTTTGATAATTGGGCAAACTTTTGATTGCACTTTCGGTCTCTTCAACGATGCTGTTGATGTTTCTTTGTTGCCATGAATCTTGGATTAGAGATGATCTTCCATGTTGTTAATCGTGGGGGTTAGATCAACGAAGTTGACCTCCTCATCTTTGGAGACTTTAAAAAAAGAATATTGTTAATTTCACTGGCATACCCCCAGAGGTTGTCAAATTCTCTCTGTGGTTGATGTTATATTTTTGTGTACATTGAATTGGGATATTTCCATCTTGTGAAACGAAGAAGGTGGCGATTTCTTTGTTACCAAGAATCTTGGAATACAGATGGTCTTCCATGTAGTTGATCGTGGGAATTAAATCGATAAACTTGACCTCCTACATCATTTACACCTGCCGGTAGCTGAGCATTGCCAACATCTTATGGGTTGGGACCTGGAAAGTGTGGATCCCACCTATCAATGTTGAATAAAACTGCACACGCGACAATGACGGCAAAGGTGGTGTCTAGCTTTAAACGTAGATAAATCCAGACTCAGCATATAGTTAGCATATATATAGCATATAGCATATTGTTAAATAGACTTACATACCCCAGAGGTCGTCACTTCTCTGTCTAGCTGATGTTATGCTACTGCGATCTGCCATAGCATAACAGAAAGAAAACAGGACATTATATATTTATATATGGCATGAAGATACGATTGACAATGCTTACTTCTCTAGCAATACCACAAATCATAAATCTGAAATAATTACAGGATACATGTCAGAGATGAGACTCAAAATACATACCTGCCAAGCAGTAGGATTTTTCCAGGGCAGTTCTGGTCTTATTACAGTTATTAGGCGGTACGGTAAACAATAAAAAGGTTAAATAATGAAAAAAATGAAATTAGAGTTCGAATGAGAAAAATATTTGAAACAGCTAAACAAAGGTTTTCTTATGAGAAAAAAAACATGAATAAAACATACCTTTTGTTCCGTCACCAGTGAATAGAAACACGTCATTTCCATTACAATTTGGGCATTGTATTAAATCACTGTAGTAACCAAGGCATTTGGTTTCGTTTATTTTGGTGTATTCTTATTATAATTAACGTTTTTGTTGTTGAAGGCACCGCCTAGTAACTGTAATAAGGACATAACTGCCCTGGAAAAATCGTACTGGTTGGCAGGTATGAAAATACCCCCTCCCCCTTTTTTTTTGCTCGTCGACTATGAACATCCGCGACGACTGCGTGGAAAAATTGAAGATAAACTAGAGTCCTGTCTGATGGAAGTGGTAAATCTTCCAGTTCCCCAATAATTCATTGGTTTCCATGGGAAAACACATCGGAAGGAAGCAGCCTTCAACAATGATGGTCAGACACGGCAATATTCATCATATTTACCTCGTTTGTATTCTGCATCGTAGTTTGTGTAAAACTCTTCGTGCGATGAAAAAATCGTCGCGCAGGCGAAATCCGTGTCGTGCAGCGACACAAATTTTTGACAACTTGGAAGGCGCGCAGCCTCGTCCGAGAATATTCGCATGTATTAAAACTCGGGTTGTTAACCAGAGTTTTTATGTAATGGTTTTAACCATCGATGGTTGCTAACCATAGAAATCTCGTAACACCAATTTTCTAACCCTAGTTTTTTCGGGTTAGGTTAAAGTTTTATGCAACAGGCCCCAGGTATTTCATCTGCTCCAAAATACGACGAAGTTCCACACCAGGAACACATAGACACCCAAATCTGTATTGCCCTCCTTTCTCCACGGCCCATTGTACATATAGGGTCGAAACTGTGAGTCAGCACATATCAGGACGAACTGAAAGATAAACATAGAAAAAATTTCATCATGTTCGCAAACCTAATTAGACCACAGTATCTCCAGTCGTGCCATTGCATTCAAAGTGAAAGAATTGTAATTGATTGACAAATGGCTCTAATTTTGATTACTAATTTTTAGCGGGAGTTCAAAGGAATTTGGTTTACCTTTGTAGTCCCGTTTACGGTATCAAGTACTTTTATAAGCTCATCAGTGCTTTCACTAGTTTGTCCGTGAATTAATTCATTACCCAGTGAAGAACAGACGTTGAATGAAAAAAAAAAAACTTTGAATGTTTTATTCGTCTCCGACAGAGCTGTGATAACTCTTGGGTGGACATTAGAAATTACTTCAGGCAGCATTCACGAAACAGTTGTGAGAGTTAGTGATTCTTCTTGACCATCAACAGTACTTTGACATTATTACATTATGGATAATGTTCTGAAGTATTTGCAGTACGCATACTATTTGTTTATTGGTCTGTATATATGGTATAGTTAAGATCTCCCATGAATTGGTCTTTTTTGTATATGCTTATTCCATTAAGTTGTACATAGGCTTCATACAGCTGTGTTCTCCTTGCTGCTCGAAGCAACATAAGTCTTGCCCGAGCTCTCAACTTGTGGTAATTACGCCTTTTTTGCATTTGTTTACGTGCTCTGAGAGATAATAACATCGTTTTGTCTTCTTTTCTTTCTTTATTCCTCCTTTTCGTCATCTCTTTCTCCCTCCTTTTTCACATCATCTTCATCCTTTCACTGGTCTTCTTTTTTTTTCTCATCGCCTGCCACCTTCTTCCACGTATCCCCCTCTTTTTTTCTTGATAAGAGATTCTGATCTTCTTACCGTTTTCTCATAATCGTTCCTCCTCCCGCTTTCTTTTCCTTCCTCCTCGTTTTGTTTTCTCCTCCTCTTTTCTTTTCTTTTCGTCCGCTTTCCTTTTCCTCCTTTCCTCCACCTCTTTCTTTTCCTCCTCTCTCCTCCTTTTGTCTTCTCGCCTTCTCTCCTCCCTTATGTACGTCTCGGATGGTGGGCCATTGTGAGGTGTTCTACTTTACCCACATTGACCGGGTGGCATCTTTGGTAATGCCTGGTTAACTCCCGCCGTGTTTTCCTCTCAAATGGGCATTGCTCACATCGTATAGTGACAGTTTCTCTGTGTGAGTTTTGCAGGTGTATTGCATACTGCCGCTGAGATTTCATTTTTGCAGAGCATTTGTAGCGAGTGACTGTAATTCAGGGAAATGCAATTTTATAAGGAATACAAATTTGATAAACCTCCAATATCAGATGAAGATTCAGTTATAAGTTAATTAGATATGCAGTAGTGGGGATGGAATTCGACATTTACCCTTGTTACGAGAATTCCAGTGTAGACAATGCATCAATTTGAGATTTTTTTGAGATTTTTATCACTGTCCCAGGATTATTTTTTTTCTCTGTCTCTCTCTCTCAGAAGATGCTTAATTGCGTTGCTGTGATCCCGATAAGATGACACCAGTCTTCTCTGTCTTCCGCTAGGTGTGATGCGGCTGCCATACTCACTCCTGACCATTCCTTGATGATATTAGGGATGGGTTTAACTGGAGGTGGAGGAGGTCCACCAGTTCCCATCGACTTTTTCTTGAAATTCGAGTGGTCCTTCTTGGCAGTGCCTTTTAATCTTTTCAACTGCTGTTTGAGCTCACTCAGATCGCGAGTATCTCCAATTTTGCGCGGAAACTGCTAAATTCCACGCTTCCTTACGCCTTCTGTTGTTTTTGACATCAGTCAACTTGTTTTCTATGGCTGAGCCATTTTCTTTTATAAGATCAACTAAATACAACTTTTCATGTGTGTCCGAATTCCTATTCCTCTTCTTTGTCTTGCCCTCCATCATGCACAATGCAAGTGCACAGTGATGATATCATAGGGTTAGTCAACAGTAGATGTGAATTGAGCATGCTCAGTAGGCTCTTATTAATTCACTGCCTAAAGTTAGCCCATGACTAACTTTAGTCCATGGATTAGTTATATGATTAGTGAGGTAAAGTGAGGTAAAGTTTGCATAATTTGTGTAAGTGCTCTGAGAGATGATGACAACTTGTGGCATCGGATTGGTACACCTGCAGCTTCCAATTTCTTCAGAACCGATACCCCAAGACCACAATTAGTGAATTTTGTAGTGATGTCTCAACACAGCAGGATAATTTGGTTTACATTACATTCATTATCTTTTTTTACAAAAAATTATTATGACAAGGTATGATTTGTGTAGTGATATCTCAACACAGCATGTCAGTTTAGTTTACATTGCATTCATGATCTTTTAAACCTTTTTGTAGTGATATCTCAACACAGCATGTAAGTTTAGTTGACATTACATTCATGATCTTTTTAAATCTTTTTTGTAGTGATATCTCAGCACAGCATGTAAGTTTAGTTGACATTACATTCATGATCTTTTTAAATCTTTTCTGTAGTGATATCTCAACACAGCATGTAAGTTTAGTTTACCTTACATTCATGATCTTTTAAAACCCTTTTTTGTAGTGATATCTCAGCACAGCATGTAAGTTTAGTTTACCTTACATTCATGATCTTTTTTAATATTTCTTGTAGTGATATCTCAACACAGCATGTAAGTTTAGTTTACCTTACATTCATGATCTTTTTAAATCTTTTTACAAGATATTTTTGTAGTGACATCTCAATACAGCATGTAAGTTTAGCTCACGTTACATTCATGATCTTTAAAAAAAGATTATTATAAGATATGATTTTTTGTAGTGATATCTCAACACAGCATGTCAGTTTAATTTACATTTCATTCATAATCATTTCTTTTTTTATTATGATAAGATATGATTTTTGTAGTGATATCTCGTCACAGGATGACGGATGATATGAAATTTCAGTTTATTTCCGTAATATACTTGTTTGCAGAAAATAAATTTAAACTTCTAGTGATATATCTATTGAAGACATGAGTCTTATGACCATTAACAGAACTTTGACATTATTACATTATGGCTTAAGTTCTGAAGTATTTGCAATACACATATTATTTGGTTATTGGTCTGATCACATGGTATAATTATGATCTCCTATTTAATTGGTCTTTCTTACATATGCTGTTTCCATTAAGGTGTGCATGGACTTCAACTAGCTGTCTTCTCGTTGCTGCTCGACGTATAAGTCTTGTCCGAGGTCTCAACCTGTGGTAATTTCGCCTTGTTTTGCATTGGTTTAAGTGCTCTGAGAGGTGATGACAATTCGTGGCATCGGAGTGGTACCCCACCATGAACGTCTATGTTTATGAAATAATTTCACGGAAAAAGACTAGTTCAGCTTCTTAGTTTATTGTAGTACAGACTGTTTCGCCCGAAGGCTCATCAGCTAATAAACTACATGTAATAGTACACGTTTCAAAAGTGGGAATACTCAATAACAGCGCAAAAACAAAAGTACTCAAATAATTTAATGCGATATAAATATGTGTATATATAGAGAGAGAGAAGAATACATAAAATGAATAATACGGAGTCCAGAATAAAAATCCAGTGACCGGTTTCACTTTTATGGATTATCAAACTGGATTATGATTCAAATCAAACTCCCTGTTCAAATTCCACATTATTTCAAAGCGCATAACAATTATTTTGCGCGTATACATATATATGCGTTTGCGTCTAGCCACTATTGACGCATGTTGGCGTTGCTATGTAACTATGCGAGGATCGCAGAGTATTAAGTAAAACATATTATAGTATAAAATCATAACATAATATAATATTGTCTATATATATAGACAATAATATAATAAATAAGAATGCTTTGGCGTGATAACAAGTGAACAAAATAGTTAAATAAATAACGCCGTGAAATAATAAATATAGTTTCTAAACGGGCAATTTTGGAGAGTCTCGACATTTTAAAGGTCAGAGTGAATTTAAGAGCTAATAATTATCTTGGGTAATACATTTTTCTTCTCTAGAAAATGGTTTCCTCTTACGAGTTA
>JZLH01S0109070.1:0-12741 GCA_001188425.1 Eucidaris tribuloides | reverse complement strand
TTTTCGAAAAACAGATGAATCCCTGTATTTCAATTACTTGAAACAATGGGGAGGTGGGCAGTGTTTCTAACCTGTTGTAGTCACTGAGGACACACAAGCAGCAGATACTTGCGATGACCTCAACCAGGATGACTATGTCCGGATCGTCCAACTCCACTTCATGCTGATGCGGGCTCTCCCTCTTCACCATGGAAGCCAGGAGGTTGATTATTTGCATTCGTTTGAGCTAGTAAAATAAAACATTCAAGAGAACATTCAGCAGAGGTGGCCAGTAAAATATGTGAGCTGCTCTGACGGTAGGAGGCAAAAGTCGCCAAAATTGTTTTTCTGTTTTTTGCGTGATTCAAAATCTCCATATTCTTAGCTTTAAAATGATATACAACACTTGAAATATACGCAAATGGAAAGTGGCGAAAAACACGACCGAAAGTTCAATTTTAAGACAGCGCGTCAAAGAACTTAAGGGAGAAATTGGCGTTTAAAGTTTCACCATGAATTCAAACTCAGTCGGACGTGATGCGCCCTTGAATTAGTCATATAAGTCCTAAAAAGTCCTTAGCAACCGAGGTTTCACCTGCATCAAAAAAATTGAAAATTGGCATGGTGACAGATTGTACTCTTGTCCAATAGTATACAAAATTTCAAATTCATTCATTAATGTTTACAGTGGAAATTTAAATGATGTTTATGACTGTGAAATGGAACTACAGCTAATCTGCAACCATTCAGCGCAAATGTGTCGAGCTACAAAACATAGCAATCTTTAATTTAATTAATTTTAATATAATTCATGATGGAAAAACAGTGTTTTCAATGTTTTTAAACTTGATGATGTCCTAAAAATTCGAAAAAGTATAACAAACACAAACACCGTATGTAAATTTAACGCTACAACCCAGTTCTTGCCCTATGTCACTGTATGTCATTTGCTGCGGCAATTATACCTATGGCAGTTTTGTTATCTTTTCCAGTTTTATGAGAGAACATTACTTTTAGTTTTCACTTGAGTCATGTAAGAATTGCACAGGATGAATAGTTATGCGAAATCGTTATTTGTTAAGGCTGGAAACCAATAATAATTTGTGTAAGATCGTCCGTTCTGTATTTATTTTCGCATAATGTAGTTCAAACACATTACCTTTCTTGGCAGAAATAAAAAAATACTTCCACAGCAATACATGAAATCCTTGTATGCTACTGTTTTTTTTTATTATCGATGTGTTTTGATGGTAGAAGACAAGACTATGTACATATAACTAATGTAGTATGGGTATGCCAGTTTCTCATAGACCCTTTTATGCTTCTTACATGTAAATCGTATCTATGACACTCTTTGGGCCCTCAACAAAAGAACTTTGAAACGCTTTCCATTATCACGCGTAGCACTGCCTGGTCGAGATCCGGGCTATTGTTTTCTTTTTCAATAGTTGTTTGTGTATTATCCACTTTACCAGTTGCAAACAAATTGACTTGAAAGAGAGAACACCCTCCGTTGTCAGTTTCAGCAAGATACAATACTTTCTTTAATAATCTCAACTCTGAGATGCAAACCAATGTATAAAGGGAGACACGAACATAATTCACACCTCTCTCTGCGGTAGCGTCCACTTTGTATAAATCTGTTTTGTAATTAGCAGATTAGCACTGGGTTGTTGAAAGAGAGATTACGCATTTTTGTTCTTAAAATTGCCCCATAGCATTCCGAAAACAAAGAGAGAATTCGAAACAATTTCTATGTCAAATGCATGGGACACTCGGGCGTTTGATAACGGGAAGAGAAAAAGAGTGTGTTTAATGAAAAGAAATTCTACACAAGTGTTTGTACGGAGTAGCTGTCCCTTCCCGAGCTTATTCAAACTTAGTTTCATTCATGTTGTTGATTAAGAATAGTAAAGCATCACATGTTCAGTCACACACCAAGCATACTGTCCGTGAAAAGCTAGGGTACTGGAAATACACCGCGTGCCGATGTCACGTGACACTGTCCCTAGCAACCCGGTTTCGGACGATCGTTCGCTCGAACGAAAACTTGACCCGTCCAAAAGGGTTTGGAAAATCGCTGTTTTGGGGTATTTAGAATTCGATTCCAAAGCTGAAACTCACGCATTAGATAGAATAGATATTAACCCCTTGGGCTCGATGCTGTACGGCACTGTTATTCATTGAGAGACGACGCGATTTGCACGTGGTTGATTTTGAAGGGAATATAAACCCATTTTTTAAAATAAAATTCTTCTCACAATATTTATTTTCTTACTTAATGGTATTTACAAATTTGTAATGTTTGGGAAAGATGCATTAAGCAATAAAACTTTTCAATTTATCCAATGTGTGACCGAAATTTTTGTCATATATTCTGGGCTTCTGTAGAAGCCCGTCGTCTCTGAATGTGCAATGTGCTGGGCTTCTGTAGAAGCCCGTCGTCCCCAAAGGGTTAAACTTTTGAAAACTGAAATAAAAAAAAAATCACCAAAATAGTGGTTTGGGTTGGTTTTTGGCGTTTTCTGTGATTTCGTCCGTTGCGACTTTTGCCCCCTACCGTCGGAGCGGCTCACATATGAATAAATGCATACAAAGAACACAAACCTGCCAACCAGTATGGATTTTTCAGGGCAATTTTGGTCTTAAAGGTTAGTGACATGATTGGGAACACTTGAAAATGCCTCAAGAACCAAATGAGTTGACATATATACCAACTATACACTAGCAGGAGTGGATCTCCCACCTGGGAGGATTTGTCTGTAGTTTGTTTACTTAAGGAGAACCAAGCATAAACATACGAGTATCTTAATTTTATCCCGGGACGATAAAAATAAGCCCCATAAAGAGCCATACAGCAGGTTTCCGTGCTACAAGTGATATTGACATTGTTTATTTTAGAGTGAGTCAACGTTTGACTACAAGATTTTTACACGAGAATCCTTGTATAGTTTACTTGATTCTAGAGTAGTTTCAGCCCAAGTTCAGGACTACCCCCAATCATGTCATTTACCTTTAATACAGTTATTACGCGGTACGGTAAACAATAAAAAGGTTACATAATAGAAAGAAATTAGATTAGAGTGCAAATGAGAAAAAAATATTTGAAACAGCTGAACCAAAAGTTTTCTTATGAGAGAAAGCATTAATAAAACAAACCTTTTGTTCTGTCACTCACCAGTGAATGACTGTAAACACAGCATTTCTATTACAATTTGGGAATTTGCATTAAAATCACATAGTAACCAAGGCATTTGGTTCAGTAGTTTCATTTATTTTGGTTATTCATGTTCTTTTCTTATTATAATCTACGTTTTTGTTGTTGAACGCACTACCTAATAAGTCTAAAAAGACCAGAACTGCCCTGGAAAAATCCGTACTGGTTGGCAGGTATGCAAACATGTGGTCTCATCTGGATAGACACACATAACTGGAAAGTTTAGAGAAGGGCCATCAAGTAAAGAAAGGGTCAAACCCCACAAAGTGGGAAAATGATGATGATGATGATAATTATAATGAAGATGATGATTATAATGAAGATAATGATGGTAGTGATGATGACGACGAAGGTGGTGATTATAACATGGACCTACAGCACATGGACTTGTATTGCTCCCTAATTCATGGACCTTTGTATTGCAACGATGCCTCAATAACATTTTGTGTACATATTTTCCCTCTTTGATCGAGTGAGATATGACGCCAATTTTTCAAAATAACAAGAAGAGAGTTTTGAAAAACATCACATTTTATGCACAGAACATTACAAATAATTCATATTTCCACTAGAGAAGTTCAACTGCGCGCAGTCGATGGGTATGCCTCCGCCCAGTGCACCCACTATGCTAACTACCTGATTATATCAACAGTTAGCACTCCTAACTGAAGTTATAGGTTTGGCACTAAGTTCATTGACCTTTGACCCTTGACCCTGACCGTTGACTCCTGTGACTCTACCAAAATATTTGTCTTATTTTAGTTTTTTGTTAGTTTTGAACCTAACCGCCAAATTACAACTTACAGTGAGCACTCCTTACTGAACTTACAGGCAGAAAATGGCATTTTGGGACAAAGTTCATTGACCTTTGACACTTGACCTTTGCCCCTGTGACTCTACCAAAATATTTGTCTTTTGGTTTTGAACCTAACCACCAAATTACTCCTAACTGGAGTTATAGGCAGAAAATGGCATTTTAGGACAAAGTTCATTGACCTTTGACCTTTGACCCTTGACGGATTTGTCCCAAAATGTAATCAATTCATCCTTGCCTAGTGGTCTACCCTTGGTCCAAGTATCATTAAAATCCCTCCAGCGGTACTTCAGTAATCTTGTTCACAAGAAAGTGTGGACGCACGGACGTACGGACCTACGGACGCACGGACTTACGGACGCACGGACGTACGGACGGACAACCCGAAAACATAATGCCTCCGGCTCCCTTACGGGGCGGAGGTATAAAAAATGAATGTGCAGTTGTAGATTGTGTTCCAGAAAAAAAAAACTCCAATAGTTTTTATTTTAAAGAAACACAAATTTTGGAAAGGGAAACAAAGATATTATGTATACTGTGTTACTGTTGATCTCAATTTTCGAAGTGATCTGAACATTATTCCGTCATAATAATAGTGCTAGTCCTGTTTATTAAATGCTTTTCTATCCACTCCCAAGTCTTTCATGTGTGAGCAGAACCGAGCAAATATTCTGTTTGACAAATTTGGCAGTTTCTCCTTGGCATGTCCTATTTACCATTTAAATGTAATGGCAAACGTGTGTTTACACTTATCAGCCCAACATTAAATGTACACATGTATGCAAATTCCTCTTTGTCTTGCACGTAACAACATTATTGACTCAACTTGTTTATTTGAGCGGTCCTCATCAGGGGGCTCACTCTGCTCCCCCTGACCCCCCCCCCCTCCCCCCGGGTACCGCTAGTGATATTTATGATCATGATGGTGATGATTATAATGACAGTGATGATCGTAGTTATGATGATGATGGCGATGATTATAATGATGATGATGATGGTAATTATGATGATGACAATGGTGATGATTACAACGATGATGATGATGATGATGACGATGATGATGATGATGATGATGATGATGATGAAGACCTGCAATATTTACATCACCACATTGTCACTCACCGTACTGTTATTCCTCATTTTGAAAGTCACACAGAATGTGGAGTCTCTGGCGTCGGGGCCGTGGAAGTGCGGCTGCAGCATTTCCGCGGCCGTCTTCTCAATCTTCTCTTCGTACGTCTTGCAGGTATGTGTGATTGGCAGCATTCTCATGATGTGCTGGGATTTTCGTTGCCGTGTCTGCTCCAGGTCAATCAGGATTTCCCGGACCAGTTTATTTGGATCCACACCCTGGGCCATTTTAAAGGCATAACAGTGATAAAAATACAGACAAAGGCATTGGTTAACATTATGGAAGCCCCATTTAACACGAGAAATGTGCTAAGTCAATAATACATAAAATGCCCCTGCCTTATGCGATCAGTAAGCATTTCTAAGTTCTTATATTCTGTATTTTAGTGTCATTTACATAATTACATACACACCAAAAATTATTAAAATCTGTCCTGTATCTCTCAATGTGTGGAAACAAATTTGCAAATATAATGAACTGTGACTTTTGACCTTCAGACTACAAATTCAAACTTGACCTGTACTTTAGTGTCATCTACATGTACCTGCACACCAATAATTTTACATACATGTACCATCTAATCTTTTTTAAGTAATTGAGCAGAAACCAATTAGCACAATGAGCTGTGACCTTTGACTTTTGACCTGTAGACTTCAAATTCAAACTTACAGTACTGCTACATTAATTTCCCACTTGTTCTGGGATATTCTGGAATATTTCCGAATAAAATGGAATTGGGCTATATCTTAAAACTAAAATATTTTAAAGGTAAATGACATGATTGGGGGTAGTCCTCAACTTGGGCTGAAACTACTCTAGAATAAAGTAAACTATGCAAGGATTCTCCTGTGAAAATCTTGTAGTCAAACGTTGACTCATTCTAATATAAACAATATCAATATCACTCGTAGCACAAAAACCTGCTGTGTGGCTCTCTATGGGGTTTATTTTTATCGTCCCCGGATAAAATTAAGATACTCCTATGTTTATGCTTGATTCTCCTTAAGTAAACAAATTACAGACAAATCCTACCAGGCGGGAGATCCACTCCTGCTAGTGTATTTCAACTTATTTGGTTCTTGAGGCATTTTCAAGTGTTCCCAATCATATCACTAACCTTTGAAGATTGTGTCATTGATTTGCACGTCAAAAAACATCTGTATGAATGAAATCAGCTGAAATCATATCCAATGTGAAGATTTATATAAATAAACACCTCTCATAGAGACTTGGGGTAAAATATTGAGTTTTGGTGAAAATCTGGACGGTTAAACTTCATCCTTTTTCAAATTACTCAGGAGCAATTTAAAAAAATCTGCGACGTCAAACGTGCACGTGTCGTTCCAAAATTGTCCGATCAGCCAATGGTCGCACGGGGGTTAGCGGTTTAGCCAATCACTGTGCGGCGTGTGCGCTCAGCTGGTCTTGCGACGGTGCACAGTAACCGCGATTCGCAGTTTGAGCAAAATTGAAACTCACGGAAAGAACAACATTCTGGTAACATGTCGTTATAAGTTTTTCTCATAAAACAACAAATTCGGGACGTATGGATCTCAGACTTTCAACACACCATTTGTAAGTACTATACTACTGTTTGGTATTGATAATGAAGGGAAGTAATGGACTTGCACATCCCTGACACAATCTTTAATTCTTTTCAATCACAGTCTCATATCCTGTAATATGTTCGTATTTATTGCAAAAGCCAATCATGTGTTCAGACAAGCATATCATAACTCTATCAGCAAATGGGAAGGAATGTTTTGAGTGGGAATATTCTGGAATATTCTCACTGGAAAATAATTCTTAAGCGGTACTGTAACATTGTCACCTGTATTTTAGTGTCATCTACATGTACCTACACACCAAAATCATTCATTGACACTTGCTTCAGGGTACAATTTCTGGCAGAAATTTGCACCGATACATTTAGAGATTTAAAAGCTAATTTAATCAATACAACCTTTGTTCTGATAAAGACTACATTCTTTGCGCCACTGTTGACGGCCTGAAATCGACGTTCGTTACTGCTCTGCTGTTGATTTAATTGAGCTACCTCCTTCTGGAGCGACTCGGAGATATCTTCCTCACTGCCATCGCCTGCAAGAAAATACAGATCAGATAACTGAGATGATTTTCATCTAGTGGCCATATTGTGATTGCAAACCAGGTTTGGCAATTTCCTCGGAAATACTGGGAAATACTGAGGAATATCTTTGAAATACTGTGAAATACATGGGCAATACCTAGCATACTCATGAAGTTGTACAAGGTCAACCGAGGTCATTAATGACCTTCATTTGGGCTCTTATACTCTGTGCCCTCATGGATTAGCATCTGCTGCATAATATCACATTAATTATCATCTTCATCTTCATCATTATTGTCGTCATCATCATCCATCACCATTGCCATGATCATCATCGTCATCACCATCATCATCCTCATCACCATCATTGCAGTTTCATCATCATCATAATCATCACCATCATTATTATTACTACATTTTTATGGAGAGTAGGTGGAGGGCTGAGATTCTATCACATTAATTATCATCGTCATATCATATCATCATCATCATAACAGTCATCATCATCATCATCATCACCACCACTGCCGCCAACACCACCACCACCACCACCACCACCACCACCACTATCGTCATCATCATCCATCATCATCACCATCATCATCATCACCATCATCATCACCACCACCTCTACCACCACCATCATCCATCCTCCTCCTCCTACTCATCATCATCATCATCATCATCATCCATCCTACTCTTCCTCTTCCTCCTCATATACCAGTTTTTTCTATTAGTGTTTCAAGTTTGAAACAATAAACAAATTTTATGAAAAAAAATTAAAAGATTTCGGAGGAATTTGTAATTACCATCATCTATTTCTGTTTCTTCCGTATTTCCCTCAGGCCCATACAGCTTGTCAGCATACTCATTCAACAGATTGTAAGCCTCCCGAACACAGCGTTGCTCATTGAAGTTACAAGTAAGCAATATACCCTGACACGGAAAACATACATAAGCCAACATTTGTGTTGTACAGTACATACCACTTTCTGGAAATATGATAGTGTGAACTGTGAACACAATTTCAGTGAACTGCTGTGACTATCATTTTGCTCATTCTTTTATCAGTAATGAAGTGTATTGTAAGAAAATGCCTTTGAGTAACTATGATGAATGATGTTATGTTCCATTTTTCAAATATGTCAAGAAAGTAGAAACAAACAAATTTATACATTTTAAACATATTTCTTTTAGGTTAAACTTTCAAATATATGCATTGTTTTACATGTGAAAGTGCCTATTTTTATTAAAGTGATAGGCTAACATTGTGGAGCTTCAGTTTAAAAAATTGTCAAACTTTGATATCTGAGCTACATAGTAGAGTTCAAATGGACAAATGAACACCCTAGAATACAAAAGTTTGGAAAGTTACACTGCCAATGGCAAATTATGCATGAATAAACAATTAAAACTCGGGCGAGTTTTAATAGCCTAGGTGTACACACAGTAAGTCTATGGGAGGGAATGGGCAAGTGAATCTGGTCAACTTACGATTTTCACTTTTTTAAAGCACTAAATAATCATTTGAAATACATTTTGTTCAGGGCTTCATTTTTAGACCTCATCAAAGACACTGGTAGCATGGGGAATCATGTGGCTCAGATTTTTTTAACTGTGGTAAATGTTAGCCAATACCTTTAATGAAATCAGTGATGTATTTTGCATATGACTCTGTGACCAACAGTGTTTGAATTTACCCAGACTGTACAGTTTACATTACCTGCATTCCTACATCCAAGTCCCTGTCCTTTCTCATTTTCTTTCCACCTGCATACTGCCTGTGGAAAGACTTGGATCGTTTCTTTCCCTGCTTTCTTTTGTCGGCCATTGTGTGTAGATGACACTGACAGTGTTTCTGGCTCGGCTAGGTGGAAATGCTATGAGAAAAAAAGAGATAAGATTGTGATTATAATTTATATATTGTCAGAGCTGAAATTCATCTACTTTTTTTTAGACTGGACAATAAAAGCAAATCTTTTAGCCAACAAGTTGTCAATGATTGGAACAGTATGCCTGTCAAATGGAGAAGCCAAGGCAAAAAGCACAGAAATATTTACAAAACAACTAGAGAAGTATTGGTGGGACAAAAGATTCCAAACCATCACTCCTCATAGCACATGCACTTAGGTTTATATTCATCAGTTCAGTTGCTGCTAAACCTGAAGTGCAGATTGCAACATCTACAGGATTTTCATCCTATTATTTCGTATCCTGATGCTGATGTATAGATCAGTAAGATCTTAACTCTTAACGTGCCAAAGTCGCAGATCTGCACCAAATAATACACATAAAGTCCATACAGGTGGAAATTTTCCAGCGAGTTAAGAGTTAAAGGCCCACTGTCAAGGGTCAACTCAACCTCAGAGAGGATGAGACTAGTTCTGGAAATACAGGCACACATATTCACGCACATAGACCGGTGCAGAGCCATAGTCTCCACATTGCAAGAGGAAAACAAATGTTTCATTTTCCACACTACCATGGCTGTTTCTGTTGCATTATCGGTATCATTAGTACACCCTTTTTATTAGTTTGGTCAAAAGAGGGCGTTGTTCCATTCTACGTATTCACGCACATAGACCGTTGCAGAGCCATAGTCTACACATTGCAGGAGGAAAACAAATGTTTTATTTTCCACACTACCTTGGCTTTTTCTGTTGCAATATGGGTATCATTAGTACACCCTGCATTAGTTTAGTCAAAAGAGGGCATTGTTCCATTCTGTCATAACAGACAGCCTTGTATTCATAATTTATGTTTTGTGTTTGTAGTAGTAGTAGTACAGTAATACAGGTTCTAAATCTGGTCCAGTCCCCAACTAGGGGGTAGCCAAATTTACATACCTGTACCTCACACTCACAGAAATTGCCCTTACCTCTCCCTCCACTTCACTTGTTAAGTTTTGTGTGCATTCGTATAATTTTTTAAATTTTGTTATTAGGGGATCGAAACTAACTGGAGGGCCACCCACACAAGTACCCGTGGAAATATAGTGCAATAGATGCTTTATTAATACCCTGTACACCCATTTGCTATGTATTAAAAACATTTCTATTCAAGAAATAAAACTGTTCCAAAATTAACAAGATCCAAAGGGGGCACAACGCTCACCTGAGGTCTCGTAAACTCTCTATGGTGCCCATAGAAAAAACATCAGTTACAGATAGTTTTGCCTTGCGAACCTGATATCTATAGGCACAACATAGCCAATATGAACCAGTTGGAAACTTCTGACCCCTCTTGCCATTAATAGTGTTTGCCAAGGTATAATTCTAACATCCGTTTTATAAAAACAAGGCACGCCTAGTATTTTAACATTTGATCTATTGATCTACTTTGTGACCTTGACCCCAATTTAACTTTGAGGTCACTATACATTGATAGATTACCATTCAGTTATTCACAAATGGGCATACAACCAAAGAAACAACTTGCAGGTATATTCTATCCTGTTGACTTCATTTGCTTTGACCCAAAATAACGTCGGAGGGTCCCTAGGACATCTCACCCAAGTATTGGTTAAAATGGACTTGTGGTTAGAAAGTTACTAGTAATTTGGGCCTTATGGGCCTATGGTCTGGGCTCAGGGGGGCCTGGATTGTACATTCCAAGACTCTCTATCCACTCGCCTGAGGATCATTCCCACTAAGTTTGATTATGAACTCACTGATTGAATTGTGATATTATTCCAATAGGGCCTACCCCAAACTTTGCCCCTTAGGGGCAAATGGGGCACCCTGAGGATTGTCTGAGGGAACATTAATTCTAGCACTGTATTGAGGTATCTACACACAAAGTGGTGATTAACATTACCTATTTCGGATCTAAGAAGAATGATGTTGAAAACTACTCAACTTTTGTCCCTTATGCACCTGCCCTGGGACCCTATGCGGGGCCCAGGTGTTACTATTGAGCGACCCGTTGAATCCCATCCGCCTTAATGGACCATGTCTGCCATAAGTTTGGGCAAAATCAATCATGCATTTTGAAGGTAAGAAAGCTGGAAAATGTTGTAAAGTTTACGAACGACGCACGACGCACGTACGAAGACGACAACGGACGACGGACGAAGAGTGATCGCAAAATTAGTCACTTTGAGCTCTCGCGCTCAAGACTGATGCTAAATGTGACTTAGAATTATGAAGAATTATTCTGATTTAATTCAATGAAGCTGAAATTATTCATATGAAAAGCATTTTGAATGTAAGGTTTGGCAAATATGTGAGGAATCCATGTAAACTACCTGGGACTACCCATCGGGACTGGATGGCTCGTTTCTAGTCCCTGTATATGAAATGATGAAAAACAATAATAATAATAAATAATAATAATCATCATCATCATCTTCATCACACACAGAATCAAGACCCAAGCCTAACTCACTGCTCTCGTTTTGTGTAGGCACTTTTGAGTGTAAAAGTTGGTACTTTGACGAGAGGGGAAGTGATTGGTACATGTACTAGAACAAAGCTCAGCTCAACTGAGATGTCACACACTAATGATCACTGCATGTGTACATGTAAGTAGGGCACATACAATAATATTGCACAATTATCGTTGCTCTTCACCGAATTGAAGCTAGCTCAGCGCTCAGTAGTTAGACAGTGACTTCATATCTCTAGTTCTGTGGTCCTGGACATGGTTCATTTCTTGCTAGACAGCTGGAGGGATGCATAGGAGGCTAGTCTTTCACCCATTTTTTTTCTGTTTAATTAGGTTGGGGACAAGTTTTATTATGTCAGATGAAACTAACATCACGTAAGAAACAAACAAGTACAAATCACTTCCGTTATGTGCAATCAGATGCTATACTACCCCTTACAGCTGTCCGTATTCATTTCTTGGCAAATGTTCAATCAAGTCAAGTGCGAAGGCATGGGAAGGGGTTCTCTAACATACATCCAGCACTAATTTATAACCTATTTTGTATTATTTTAAATTTTAAAGTTAGAATTTTTCTATTCACAACACGATACTGATTTGTACACTAGTATGTGGTCCTAAGCAAAGCTATACAGACCACATATGCCCTCTACTGGAAAAAACGAACAAAGTTTGCCCTGTGTGGATTGAATGATTCTGTCCAGCCAAACCTGGACAAAATTTTGTTCAGGACACTGGGCAGAAATTTTGAAAAATCAAAAATGAAAATGTTGAAGAGACGAGTCCTTCATTTTCAATTTATATGTTGAGTTCATTGGTAACCTATCCATTTGGAGCAACATTTCAGCAGAATTTTGTTAAGAAAGGTGAATTTCACAGCACATTCTTGTGCCAAGACTGCATGAAACAACCACTCATTACTTTGTACACAAAAGTATAGAGGTAGAGCTGTCCCCATGTGTGACTGATTTGTACCAAATAAAATGTCGATGCATGAATCATGTTGTTACTAATAAGCTGAAAACTATTTCATATATTCATTCAGAAATGCAATTTTTGACCTTGCATTAGAATCGTTCACAGAGTCAAGCCACCATTCCCGTGAGTGACTGCAATAATGACTG
>JZLH01S0109064.1:18050-33403 GCA_001188425.1 Eucidaris tribuloides | reverse complement strand
GGCATCAGCTCGCAATGTATTTCACGACACCCGAGTCCCGCAAGAAGACGAGTTGAATCGAAATCAAGTCTGACTATCGAAATTACACTTTAACGTAAGTACAGTTAACAAAACATTGCTAAAAATACCTGCTGTACATGTGATATACTTTCGGAAATCTCACAGACTCTATGCGTTGCTAAATGTTGGAAAATGGCAGTCAAAACATCGTCAAGTATGGCTAAGCATTGTTCACCCCACGTACAGCGCACACATTAGATCACGCCGTCGATGCGTGCACTTTGAAATCAATTTAGTGGTCATTGTAAACAAACCAATGATAACAAATTAATCCTAAATAATGTAACAATTTTATTTGTTTACCTTTCAAATATCAAAAAAAAAATAATTACACATAACCTGATAAAAACTGAGAGCTACAACTTCCAAAAAATAATAAAATGAAATAAAAATGTGATTTCTTAATGCATTCATTGCAAGTGTATAAATGCGTACATTATTGGCAATACATTCATTAGTGTTTTGTAACCCCACAAAAAGCACTTATTTACATGAAAAAGGCGCGAATTCTATACAGCCACTTGAAAAGAAGAACAAATAGGTCGAAAAATTAAATCTTACTCTTCTATTTGAGATTTCAACTGGTTCATTTCCGGCACAATAAACACTTTCAATCAATAAACAAAAAACACCTTGTCATTGTGAATTGACATCTTTGGCCATAGGAATACGTGTTATTTGGGCCTTTTTTATTTTGTGCGAAAAAGAAAAAAGGGTGTTTTCAAATAAAAAAGGCGAGAATTCCACAGAAGATTGGATAATAATTGTATGATCAATGGTTTACATGTTTATTCAATATTTATATTCCTTTTCAACTGGTTCAATTCATTGATCTGTTAAAAAGATATGCGAAATTATAAAAGCAGGAATTCGACGTTTTTGTAATTAATGTACACGGGTCTATGGAGAAGATTTCACGCGCGCGCGAGGGTAGGCAGACTTGCAAAATGCAACAAGGTTTTTGATATGTATAATATAAAATATAGTCGAAAATCTCGGGGGTCCCCCCGAGATTTTTCATTAACTAATTAAAAAAAAACTAATGATATTCAGAATCTATTATTGCAGGGTTACGACTTTGGGGCATAAAGCTTTCAAATAACAAAAAAATCCCCAAAACTAAACTTGGGCTTTATTATGAAGGATTTGATAGCAAAACGGTTCACTCCGTTGTCATAAAATTGAGTTATTTTCATAGATCGACACATTGATTGCTGAGTACGAAATTCGGAGCCAAAATTCCACTACCAAGTAACAAAAATTTTGTGCTTAATTTTTATTTTTCATAATCGTGTGTAACAAACTCGGTAATGAATGCATTTTTCCTCCAAACCTACTTGAAGTGGAGTTAACCGTTACCGCATTTAGCGATCAAACTGTTCATATATTACCATAAGGCCTCGAAAATCCTTTTACTAGTTTGCCCAGAGCTAGTGAAAATGATGGGCAACAAACATTCGTGTACCACTAGTACATGTATGTACAAGTGATATTTATTTAAAATCCACAAACAAAATGGACAAAATGGAAGAATATGTTAGATAAATAAATATTAAATTGGCAATATTTTTGAGATTTGATATAAACCATATGTCCACCCATTTGACTTTCATATGCCAACACTGGCATTGATGCATGATGGACTGTACTCTATCTACAAACTGAGGGCAAGTGATACATCAGCTAGAATTGATTGTTGAAGCACTGCTGAAAATACCTGTTGTGTTTCTTTTCAAAGCTGGGGACTAATAAGTTGACATTACTATAAAGTTGAAGTCACAATTCATATTTGTGAAGTCAAAGTAGGTTTCAAGTGCACAGTTGGAAAATGTGTGTTTCGAACATTACGAAACATGTTGAATATGGCAAAGTTCAGCCGTTATGTCGTCTTAATAACTTTGACCAGTATGCAAAGTCAGCTGTATTGTATTTAGGAGATGAACACTTATTTTAATGACATAATTTATCTTCTGTCATTTTCTCACAGTCTATCACTTATGACTAAAATGTATTTTCATATTCTACAAAACAGATAGTTTGTGAATAAAAACCTACGTTCAGCATCACATCAATATAATGTAACAGGGGATAAATTGTGAGTGTGTTTGCCTTTGGGAGAGGAGGGGGTAGAGCTCCAAGAGTTGGTTTATTGCTTATTTGAACTTTCTGAGGCAAAATCACACTGTATTTCTGTGTATTTTTTCCATTGGAGAGATGTTTGCTTGTTTTACGTGAATGTAAACTGGGCATTGAGATTAAACAGTACTAACCACAAAGTTAAACTTAGAGAAAATAGTGTGAACTTTGTTAAGTTATTAGAAGACTACAGGGTGTAGTTTTTAAAACTGCCGGATGAAAGACAGTATTGCATTGTATAATAATAATATATGAAATTTGTAAAGCGCAAAAACTATTTAAATGTACTCTAATGCGCTGATAGAGCTCCTGATTACTTGGTCCGGTCATTACAGTACTACATAAATACACAACAGATTTTATAAGATTTTCTAATAAGGAATAACTATTTTCAATTGTATAATTAATATGAAAGAATATGTATTACCCAGTACTAAGATAGCAATATTATGCAAACAAATGTTTCTTTAATTGAGATTTGAAAATGTTCAGAGATGTTGATTTCCTTATTTCTAGAGGTAGGTCATTCCATATTCTTGGAGCTGCATATGCAAATGCACGATCTCCTAGGGTTATTTTTGTTTTATGGAATGGGATTTGCAATAACAGCGTGTCTTTGAAGCTGCGGAGGTTGTGGCAGTGCATACGAGATCTGGGCCTTAGAAGCTCAGTGATATCCCTAGTAAAAAAGTACCATGGATGTACCATGGTACATATACCATAGGTACCATGGTACCTATGGTAAATTGGACACGGTACATGTACCATGGTACGTCATGGTATATGTACCATGGTATTTCATGGTACATGTACCATTGAACACGGATTGTGGAAATCCATGGTACATGTACCATGGTACTTCATGGTGCCCATGGTACATGTACCATGGTAATCCATGGTACCCATGGTACATGTACCATGGTACTCTACGGTACTTGTACCATGGTACATGTACCATGTCCAATTTACCATGGATACCATGGTACTCCATGGTACCCATGGTACATGTACCATGGTACTCCACGGTACTTGTACCATGGTACATGTACCATGTCCAATTTAAAATGGGTACCATGGTACATGTACCATGGTACTCCACAGTACTTGTACCATGGTACATGTACCATGTCCAATTTACCATGGGTACCATGGTACATGTATCATGTCCAATTTACCATGGGTACCATGGTACATGTACCATGTCCAATTTACCATGGGTACCATGGTACATGTACCATGTCCAATTTACATGGGTACCATGGTACATGTACCATAGTATTCCATGGTACTTCTAGCATATGGTACATGTACCATAGTACTCCATGGTACTTGTAGCATATGGTACATGTACTATGGTATAAGTACCATGGGGTACCACATCCGGTACATTACCATCATGGTAGTCGGTGGTACATGTACTTTGTTGCAAATGTACAGTGGTAACTGGTATGGGAGGACTATATGTTAATTTGTAACATGGGCATGGAGTACTAAATGATATATGTGACGGTATACATGACATTTACCTCAGAGTAACACAGATTTCTACACAACATTATTTGTGACAGCTCTTTTGTCCAAACTGTATGTAAAATGAAAAAAAAAATGACACACTGGTAAACCAACATTACACACTCACTCACAATATTTAGTTTGCATAACATGTACTACCTCAAGGAAAGTAGATAAGAGTTCAGGAACAATATTACATTGAAATCTGTGATTTTTTTATTGAAATAATACTTCAAATTGGATAGTGTAAAACTTCAAAAAAGGCAGTAAGACTAAGAGGAATTGTATGCATAGAAGGTTCAGAAAATATACTGTTGAAGGAATTTGACGAAAAGAGGGAAGTATGACAACCGATGCCAAAACACATTATAATGGTGTTAATTATCCAAGTATCATGGTTGTAGCCTAGGTGTTGTAATTTGTGCAAATCTGAAAAAGGAGCAGATAAAACGAAAATAGATGTAACTGTTGTCAGTTGGACGGTACGATCTTGAATTGATTTTCGTTCTGAAAGTCATGAACCAATTAGTGATGCACTTGGATAGTGCACAAATTTCCAGATGTGTCGATACAGTCGATAAATTAAATTATGACTGAAATTTTGCTTGTCAAATTTGTGGTATGTAAATTCACTACTAAAAATACATGTATTGTACTTTCAGGTTGGTTGATAAAAGACATGCAGGATCAACTTGAAAAAAAGGTTCTTTACTAAAAATCCAGCGCTGATCAAGTTCATGTAATAAAATCCAGCTCCAGGAAAGGGGTTCCCGCCATCATGGACCAGTTTACAGTAATCGATAACACTTGTGAATTAAAGACTCAGCCAAAATGATACATTCCCTGCGGAACTGTAAAATTAAAAAAATTCCATCACAATAATATAGAAACAGCACGATATACACCCTGTTCGAATATACATTAGTTCTGCTGCCAATGGTACTTTGCATCCAGATTCAGCCACAATGAGCTATTTTATTGAGCTTAGAAATGTTGACTAAAAAGCATTTAAATCCGAACAATATGAAGAAACAAAACGTCAACATTTTCAGATTGTTGCAGACATCGCAGGAACTAATTTGATGAATTTCATAGCAGAAGCAGATTAGCTTTCTTGCATGTTTTCAACATACTGTATATACACACATTCTCGGTGGGGTCATACTGTCTGCAATTCTCATAGTTGCAAGATAAATTCTTATTTCATGCCTGGATCTCGGGCATTGTTCATATCAAGTTGATCATTTTGTGTAATCGCGCACAATCTTGCAAACCGAAAGAATGGATCTGAGTCTAAGATCTCATATAACTGTTCTCCCACTTCATCATGTGTATGATCATGCATTGGAGTTGAAACTAGGTGGTGATCGAGCATGGCAGTGAGTATGCTGGGTAATTGTTTGTAACAATACGGAGCTTCCTTCTTGATGACACTGATTTAATCCTCCAATTTCTGTACACCTGGCTCCATTTTCCTCATGGCAATCAATACTCTGCAGTGACCTGCGGACAAACAATAGAATTACATCATGAAAGCCAATTTTAAACTGACATTTTGTGTGTGCATGTACAAATATCACTAAAATGTTGAAAGAATCTAACTTGCTTTTGAATTTTTCTAATCTAGAAGACCAGAATAAACAAACACACATTGCAAATGGAGTTAGTGAATCAATTCAATAAATAATTCGCTAAATTCAAAGACAAAACCAAGGTCGCCATTTACATTTTAATATATTGGTTTACTTTAATTGATACAAAGTAACAATATCAAATCATATTGTGAGATATAAAGTCACTTACTGTGAAAACTCATTTATAATCAGGTTTGTATCTCTACCTGACTATACCGGTAGTAATCTTATACAGTATATTCGTCAATATGAACTCGATCTACCAAACTGATACTTTTTATCAACACATGATCACTTTGTATCCCTCCCCCATATTCATATATCCATCATGTTTATATCACTGAGCTAAAAACAACAGTGGTTTTCAAAACCTAAACATCACTTCACTTGTTTAAATAATTATACATTGAGAAATTCAACTAAACATACAATATTACACATACACAATTTTAAACATACATCCAGTAGCCAACATATGAACTATCTACAGTGACAGGATGTCCGGGCATGATGTTGTGATGTAATGTGCCCTGGCCTGATCGAGCTCATTCTACGGTCATCAAACAAATTAAGGATTTCCTGTGTATAAGCTACTACACTGTATAGCGTGTAGCTACATCGTGTTTACAAAGCAGCTCATCTCTATCACGTAATGTATGCACAGTCTACCAAAGCTTTATTGCAGTACATTGCTATCAAGAATTGAAACGTACTGTTCCCATCAACCCTTTGCATCAACTAAAATTTAATACATCGTAACAATCACAGATCACAATCACTCAGTCACGATTCTGTGTAATAATTGCTGAACGCGGCAAAACACATGCATGATGTACATTAGCAATATCATAGTTTATCTGCCGTACTGATCAATGCACGCAGAGATGCAGGCACATACACGCTGATCAAAACAAAGCTAGGGGAAATCTCTTTGTAAATTCACAGTCACTTTGTGTAATACTTACTGATTCAGATGTATGTCTTCTCAGCTTTATCCTGAATATGCTTTCTGTCTGTGTTTACCAAATTGTCCTTATAACGCATATAGTTTTGAGTAATTTTTAAGCAGTTATTCGTATACCAATCTTCACACTTAAAATGACAGTTACTGAAGTATTTGATCATGCTAGGATATAGGCTCGCAGGAACAAACTATGTTTTCACCAAAGACAAAATTCATAAAATGTGCATTTTGATTAATTAAGTGAAAGTTGGAATTGTAGAAATATTGCATGTTTTTGCTAAAATATATAAATGTCAATTTAATATTTTCATATATCAGTATAAGTCCACACTTGGCATCAACATGTGCATATTTCAAATTGGCAACACAAAGTACCATGGTACTTGACAATGTACTATGGATGTACCATGGTACTTGACAATGTACCATGGATGTACCATACAGTACCATAAAAATACCGTGAAGTACCATGACTACCATGGTACTCGTCGTACATTGATAATGTACCATGAAAGTACCATAACAGTACCACGAAAGTACCATAACAGTACCACGAAATTACCATGTTTTTTGTTCAAAGTACTATGAGTACCATGAAATCCATGGTACTAAGGGATGTACCATGGTAATACCATAAAAGTACCATGCTACCAGGGATGCGCTGGTTCCCCGTGCCCTGCCCAGCGCGGCCGCCTAGCTGGAGAGGTAAATGATCTATAAACACTGAAAATAAACCCTATATTTATTAGCGATTATAAAACACCCTTTCGGCTTATAAAACCGGGGGGGGGGGGCTTTGGACGAAAGGCTCGCGTTTCCAGTCAACGCCGACGCGACCGCGACATCACCCACCCCTTCGGCAATGAACCGTCCAATTCTTGCGGATCACACTTCCTCAGTTTTTGACCAATGCTAATAAAATTTGCCACACACATATAGTCTTGGGGCGAAGATGTGCCAGACCCAATTTCCGAATGTGCCAGAAATTGCGTTACCATGGTAACGGCATATTATGGCAAAAAAGAGGTAAAAACATAGCGGTTCAAACCATTTCCTTAGTAATGCTCATGAAATTTGGCACACACATCGGTCTTGGAGCGAAGATGTACAAGATACATATTTCGAATGTGTAAGAAATTGTGTTGTCATGGTAACGACATATTTCATCAATTAAATCATGTAAGAGTCCTGAGGATAGAACTACTTCCCCAGTTTTGACCAATTCTCATGAAATTTGGCACACACATTGGTCTTGGGGCGAAAATGGGCAAGACATATTTTTCGAATGTGTCGGAAATTCCGTTGCTATGATAATGGCATACTATGGCAAAAAATCAGGGACGTAATGGGGTGGGGGTATTAATAACCTTCAGTGATATTTATAGTACTATACTGTTGTTACCGGACAAGATTCATTTTTGGTGGATTTGAAATGGGTTGTAAAATTAATATTATTGTTGTTGATGATAATGATGATTATGTAAGGCCAACCGCTGTTTACGAATGTAGTTTTTTTTATTTAATACATTACACATAAATTGCCGTTTTTACCAAATATTAATACTCTGTACCATTTCTATTCCCATATGGACAAGAAAAAACAAAAACAAAATACCCGAAACAAATAAATTTATTCTGTTTCCAGCTGCTGATGTGCTTTTCTATCTGCTCATCAATAAATAAATGGGCTACCCGGGGAAATAATTGTCTGTCTCCAGCTAATAAAAAGAAAGACTACATACTGCTTGTATCCTAGCTTATTTACTCCCCCCAAAAAATATATATATAAAAATAAATAAAATAAAATAAAATACCGTGTAATAAAAATCAATACATCCCCTCTTTTCCCTCTCATTCGTATCTTTTAAAAATTGGCATACGGTAAAATGATTTAAGATAAATAGTATCTTTCGTTTGTCAGCTGGGAAAAACAGCAAAGAAATACAAACAAAAAAATAATCAATCATAGGCACAAAAAAACCGCATGGTCTGCTTGATTGCCCCCAAAGAAATTACTCCTATTCCAAACTGCTGATTCCTTTGTATTTCCTTCTCACAAATAACTTTGGGATTAAACAAGATAGAGCAATCACTTCTTTTCCCCCATCCCACCCCACCACCTCACACACACACACACACACACACCCCACCCCCCCCCACACACACACACTCACACACAACAACAACACCACGCACACACAACAAGCACACATGCACACACACAAACGCATGTCGCCCTTTTCTGTGTCAGACAAATTTTGAATGATTACATTCTCTGATATATATTTTTACCCAAATGAAAGGATGTATTTCGTAGTAACGACTTAAAGATATAATTCTATTGTCAATTTACATGCTCTTACCAACATTCCCTACGGCCGAGTTGTACATATAACCTTACCACCCGAATTTTACCACCAACTTTAGGCCGCCTTCGGCCGGTCCGATACCGGCAAAAGCTGGTGTAATTGCAAAGAGGCCCTAGCCTCCCCGATTTGGGACCACCTTGGTAGCCGGGCCGGCCTATATTTGGTGTAAATGGCCAAATGAAGCTCGCGCCCCCAATTTACCCGACGTATGGCGTCGCTGTTACTATATCACAATGCCCCCAAAAATGCCCCGACCGTACTTCCGGTGGTGAAGCGTGCGGTGAAATGTGAACAAACCAATCAAACCAACCATTTCTAAATTTGATAAAAAAGACATCAAGAATACATGAACTATAATCCTTTTATAAGTATCCATTTTTTTCTTAACAGTTTTCGACAACTGCATTAATTGTATCAAATCAAACACTACACTAATGAAGAAATATGCTGTTTATAGCTACTCACATCCTCATTCCTGACCAATTTTTTTTTTAATCGACTCTCTTACGAGAGTTATACGCAACGTGTATGGAATCGACGCATCAAAGAAATGATCTGATTTCTAGTTAGATGAGACACAATTTGCGGCGACGTTAGAAAGCGGGCCCTGGGCCGGCCTAATATTTTGGTGTAAATCAACAAAATTTGCGGGCCTCGCCTCCAATTTAGGCCGCCCGAAGCCGCCTCGGCCGCCTTTGTGTAAACGGGCCTAACATGATTTCATTGATAATATTCGTTACCATGACAACGCAACCTTCTTACATCATTCGATTAATATATAGTCTGGCACATCTTCGCTGCCAAGACAATGTGTATCCAAATCATAGAAAAACATGACATTGAAAAAAAACTAAAAGACGTGTTTAACCGCTTTGTTTACCTCTTTTTGCCATGATAATTCATTACCTATGGTAACCGAATATTCTGGCACAATCGATAAAATGGTCGGGCACATCTTCGCGCCCCAAGACTTATATGTGTGTGGCAAATTTTATATCATTGGTCCAAAAACTAGGAATAGGTAATCCTGCTAGAATTGGACCGACCTTCCGACCCGACGCATGATTTATATCCCCTTCAAACTTCGTTTGGCAAGAGGATACTTAAGATTAATTCCAAAGATCTTAAAACATCTGACGGTACAATCTATATCTCAACGTAAAAGGAAATTTTCACTAAATGGGAGATGTACTCTACTGGATCATTCAGAGCGTCGACCTGTTTTATAGAGGGGCAATCGCCCCCATACAAATATTGGGGGCAAACATATCGATCTTGCCCCCCCCCCAATTATTTTGACCACTGAACAAAAAATATGTATATAGCATTGCAAATTGAAAAGCATTGAAACCACTATAAAAACCATTAAACACGGCATAAAAATACGTTAAAATAATCAAAATGTCCAATTCATTTTCGGTGCACTTATGCGACGCAAAACTTGGCTTTATGATTTGGCGCGCAGAGCCCCGAAAATTTTGGGCATTTTCTACATTTCCTCCCCCCATCCGAAACATGGATGACGCCCTGGAATCCTTAAGCACTGAACGGAGAAGACACCCCCCTCTCCCCCCCCCCTCCCCCCCCCTCAAAAAAACGAAAAGAAAAAATAAATAAAATCACACACGCATTTGCAGCTTGTTACTTTACCTTCAGAGTCGCAAAACACCTCATATCTATCCCTAACAAGGGGAAGGGTTTTTTAGGCCCACCATTGTACTGCGTGCCAGCTAAGACTCCTGACACTCAAATATCGTTATCAACCCTCGCGGTATAAATCCGAAATATCGTTCATAACCCCACAACGGTCAAAACTTGTTTTGTTACCATGGAAAAGGACCGACCAATGGAATTGACGTTCAAAGTATATATGGCTACGCAGTGCTTTTTTTCTTGCATTCCCCGCAATTGGATCGCAATGGAAAATTTATGTAGAGTTCACAGCAGTGGAACTCTAAGTAGACATAAATCTTCTGTTAGTCCACTGGGTTAAATCTACTGTCGAAAAACCTACCATTGCGTCACCCGCTGTCGTGAATATCAACAGCATTATTTTCACTTGTGGTGTCGTGTGCCCATGTATAAAGTCTAATGCTAATAACCGATTCAATTAACATGAACAGAAGAAAATATCGTGCCGGCCTACGACTGATAATACAGAATTTGTCATCCACTTAAGTGTATGGTGTCGAGACATGGCTTTTTTGCCGTTTGTTTGTTCTTAGTATTGTAATTGTAATTGTTTGTTCTTTATTTAAGTGATCAATATTTGAATTTAGTATATCGATGAAAATTTGCTCCGTGAAATGATTGCTCGAGCGCATCGATGGATAGGGTGTTGGTATATCAACTGTATTCTTGCAACTTTGCGGAGATGAGATTTTGTTTATTTATCTCCCGTTCCCATTGTATATTTGTTCGTTGTGTTTTTTTTCATATCGCTTCCGTAATTACGAATGCTATTTGATGCTACAAGCCATGATAATAATTCAGCCGCCACAAACTTTGAGATACAGGAATGTGAGAGTGTCAGCATTTTGCACTGAATATTTTACTCATCTTACAGTGACCTAAAGTATCACTCGCGGATCCGTTTAAAAGACATCACAAATTTACTCCAAACCCATCTAATGGACCCTCTTTTAACATTGACTTCTTAAAAGTTGTAACAATTACTCTATTTTAAAGAGAGTATTGATTAATACTACTCCATCTGTATACACGTAAGAACACAGATGCGCACCGAACGGACACACTCTGCTTAAGGATAAATTGAACTTGGAATAGGTCGTTTACTCTATTCGAATTAATATGACTCAGATTTCCGAATGATTTTACTCGAATGAAGGAGGTGGAGCTTACATCTATTCCGATTAAAATATGACTAATTCCAACTAATTGACTCGGAATGGTGATGTCAACTGGGAACGAAAATAATTCAATTGGCAATCCGAGTCAACGTTTAACCAGATGCTCCAAGCTGATACTCATTCCGATGTATAATTTAAATCCGCAAAAAGAGGAATGTATTATGTCACATTGTGGTATTTGGAGGCATCGCAGTAAAGGTGTGGACATACATTTAGGAATAAAAAGGTTAAAATCCGTCCCGCTTCCCATACTAGACATTGGACCTGCTATCTAATGTTTCATAAGCTTAGCCACATGGCTGAACAATACCAGTGACTACAGCCAACCACGCCAACGTCCCGGGCCAATCGTGGTGCCTACCCCAGTACAGCATCAAACCCACGCCACCATTGTAATATACGCAATAGTACGCATGCACGGTACGTTGCTGAGTGATGAAAGAACAACGTTGTAGGGCCTGCTATCTTTTTTCGTCTTGACGTCATATAAAATTCTTATTCAAAATCGTTGACAACGCACAAACATGCCAAGTTAACCAAACCTTCACATTCGGCGATACACTGTGCGTAAATTGCATTCGTCAAAAGCATCGCCCAGTCGAGAGCGAAGACAAATCTCCGTCCGTATTCTCGTCAAAAATCGCTCGATTCAATTATCAAAACACGCCATGAAATACGCCCGCTCCTACCGTGCTTGATCGCCATGCATTGTTAAAAGAATGGATATGAATCGTATTCAATCCCTGATCAAAGGAGCAGGCATTTTACGTCCTGTGTACAATGTTTCTGTATTAAACTAATGAACATTGGAGCTTCAAATTAAATAAAAAAATGTCAAATTATTGCTATCTGAACTACAGAGTATGTTTTATAAACAATAAACACCGCTAGAATATCAAAATTGGAAATTTAGCTCCTGCCACTTGTAAGATATAATAATAAAAAATTTGTACTCGGGCGATAAAAAATAATAGCCTAGAATTCCACACATCAGTAAATCTATTGGAAGAAATGGCAGTGAACCGGTCACTTACATTTCAAACATAATAAGCACCTAATAATCATTTTGAAATACAATTTTCAGGCTTTAACACACTTCAAGACACTTAAAGATGGGATATTAAAATAAAACCACACAACACACTCACATTTTTTTAACCTTGGTAAATGAGCCCAAGTGGCTTTAATCAGTTCATCAATAAATGAAAATAAATCGGTCTCATATATTCTGTCCACAACTCCTGCGGACACCTATTTATTGGGTTTAATTGCTAAAAGACTCACACACGTAAGATAAATTTCACCTACCTTTACAAAATAACCGACGTTCGACAACCAATATCCAGAAACTGATTATATGTACCTGTAATTAAATAAGAGTATTTCCTCTCGTAGCAGAAATAACTGTGATTTGAAAGTGAACATATCTATTGCCGTGGCAGTGGGGAAACCGGAATAGCTACCTATATTCATTATTAATCGCAAATACTCAAAATTTGGGTGACAAACAGTCTGAACACAACTAACACTTCACTACAACTACTCACTAATGTACTCAACACACACAACGAAACAGCAACACTGCAAACACATTACAAACTACAAGCACACACCCAAACACACACACACACTACAACACACACACCACCACACACGACACACACACAACACAGACCACCACACCCCAACTGATGTTATATCAGACAGTCGAAACCAGCAACCACAAGCAATGCCTACAAACACGCAAACACTATCATTGGGAAATTGATCACCCTTTTCGTACCCCCTCTCAAGTTCTCTTACCTCTCTAAGTTTACGTACACTTCTGATTTCGCGAACATAATTTCGTCAAGTTTGGATTTACTAATCAATGCCGTTAAAAGCCGTGGCCGACATTATGAACCATCGTACCACACACACACACAACTCACCTGCCTTCTAGCACTTTTCATATTAATTAACATCATCACGGCGGATTCATGATTAGTCAAAGAAGGGTTTTGCGCATTTTACCCCACAGGCCTAACATGCATTTGTGCTAACACAAAAACAATATAACAATCTCTTTCTCTATTCTCCTTCCCTTCTTATTAACGTCTATACAAAAAACGGGGTGTACCCGATGATTCCACTGGGGGCAAACGCCAGGGGGGGGCAATTAAATGAACAAACGGGATTTAATTTTGGGAACAATTATTAGGGCCGCCCAATTGTTGTTTATTCGCTTTTTTGGGGGGCGGGCGAAATGGTTTGGTGTCGTCGGCCCTCGCCCCCTGCTCATCGATGATTTCTTGGCTTTTATTTTGCAGGTAAAAAAAAATCTGTTGGCGTGAGCAAACCTTTTCCTGATCAGATTTTCGCTTGCCTCCTAATATAACTCCTGGCACCCCCTGTTCCCCACCCCTCATTTAAAAATCCTGCTAACATTTAGACATAAGAACATGTGCATCAACCGTCAAAAGCATTTGCTCTTATCAAATCCGTTCTATAGAGGTGTTCTTTTCTCTGGATTGAATTTCATGGTCTGTTTGCCATGATAAAAAGATATGCGTTGTTTCGGAAATGCAATAGGTCGTTAGATTAACAACTCGCACATCTGTTTCAGAATAGTTTTAAGAATACATGTATGGACAAAGAGAATATTAAACACAGACACATAAACACACACACACACACACACACAACAACACACACACACACACAACACACACACACAGCACGCACAACACAATGCAAACAATGCAAAAAATGCAAAACAACGTAAACAAAACAAAGACAGTCCACGATTACTTGTCTGTCTTTGCAAACTAGAAAATTTCATCACAAATGGCCTGCATAATTAAGTATTGTGCTTCCGTAAGAAAGAAGAATCAATTGTTAATCCATAGCTACGCAGATTTTCCTCAACAAGGGGGGTGTTTTTCCGGGCAAACCTAGGTTCAATTTTTCCCGGTCACGCCACACGCCGAAAACTCGCTCAGCGGGGGGGGGGCTGGGCGGGGGTGGGGGGGGGGGGTTAGTGTACTAAAATTTTTTTCCGCCAAACCAAGGTCCCAAAATTTCCCGTGGTCACGCCCAGCCGCGCGAAAACGTCGCTCGCGGGTGGGGTGTTATACAAAAATATTCTATATCAAAATTCCCTAAAAATCAATTTATCATTTCAAACCCCTCTTTAACGAAAAGGAGGGTGATTCGTGAAAAGGAGTTGGGGGGTTTTAACACCCCCCTTTCGCAAAAGGGGGGTGTTTGGAACACCCAAACACCCCTGCGTACCGAGTCTACATCTATATTACTTTAGACTCAAACAGTATAAAATTCGTATATATGTTTTTCAT
The DNA here is from genome assembly GCA_001188425.1 of Eucidaris tribuloides. Taxonomy (NCBI): domain Eukaryota; kingdom Metazoa; phylum Echinodermata; class Echinoidea; order Cidaroida; family Cidaridae; genus Eucidaris; species Eucidaris tribuloides. Next base: position 18,523 of record JZLH01S0109064.1, on the reverse strand, counting down.
CACAATATTACTACCAAATCCCTGTGACGTCATAGAAATTCACAACCATTTTCTGAAATTTGCGAATTAGCATACACAATACAAAAAATAGATAGTTTATATCGTTTTGTGAAAAAAAAAAATACCACTCTTATCATGTTTCACAACATCCAAGCCAACATGGCAATTCTTGTCAAATTTGATGCTATAATTGCAGCTTTCGCCTGTAAAGTCAGGAGTCTAGATAGTGGCATGCAAAAAGACAGAACATTGAAATGCATCATTGTAAAATATGTCTATGAATCGTGAGCGATATCGGACATTCTGATCTCACAAATGAAGACAATCTCCAGCTTTAACCGTTGACTGAGAATCTGACGTTGTCCCTTTCTATTTATAGAACTATGCTGCCCGCCTGCTGAAGATGGCTTCGATACGACATTCGGAAATCATGCGCATCTCTACCAAAAGGTGGCTGACATATCCACAGAATT
>JZLH01S0109064.1:0-13387 GCA_001188425.1 Eucidaris tribuloides | reverse complement strand
GTTTTTGTTTTTCAACACCCCAAGATGTTTTAATGAATGCTATCCCCTCTGTTAAACTTTTGCGGTGAAACTGTAATGTAGCATACCCACTGTCTGGGCTGCAATGCTGTTGGCACATGCTCCCTACATTTCATTTCATTGAATAAAGATGCAGAGAGTGAAATGGAAAGCTTGGTTTGCTGACATTCCTATCCAGCAGGGTAATAACACAATGTGATACCTACGTGTCGCACCGAGATCCAAAAATCGGAGGGCCTCTGGACCAGGCTGGAGCGAAAACTGGGGGTCTCGAACCTTGAGGCTAGACTATCAGAAAATCTCAAAATGACGTATGCTCTGCGAACTGCACTGCGGACGAAGTATTCGGCGCGTCCGTGCTGGAAAGGCGATGCCCTGAGCCGGCCGCGGCCGCGAGAGCGGCCGCGTGCCGAGCAAAATCGAACCGCAACCGGCAAATCTTGGGGGTCTCTGGAAATGGAAAAAAAAATCAAGATTTTTCTGTGGCCTTCTGAAATTGAGAATGCTGCTGGAAAGAAATTTGGCTGAAAATGGGGTCTCAACCGCGGCACATAATGTATCAAACCCACAATTTAACCTAAGTGCCAACCCCCCGGTAATTACCTGCCTGCAATGTGAGATAATGCATAAACCCCACGCATTCTTCTTGGCAATGTGAGATATGCATAACCCAACGCATTTCTCTTGCAATGTAGGTATGCAGAACCCCGATTCTTCTGAATGTTGCACATTGTTCATTAGCGAGCTTTCGTTTTGATCATACACGAGACGCAAACGAGAAAGCAGTGAGCAATTTCGTTCTTAGCCGTCGTCCGGTACTCACTCGCATTTCGCAAATACGAGAACGCGAGCGGCGTGCCGTTGACTGACCGCGGGCAGGCCTGTAAATTCAAATAAAAGAACTCATAGAGATGGGTATATATGCATTGTGTACTCGTACTAGAAGTCGAGCACGAGCCTTTCACAGAAGTACGGGAAGACAAGTTTCAGGGAATGTTATTATGACATATCTTAGATTATGAAAGAATGGTTTTGCTTGTATGACATCAACGACTAAGAAAATGTTGCTATGTCTGTTTATAGAATGGAGGTCAAGAACTATCAAGTATCAATAGATAACATAATATAGATACAGCCTTCTGGCGATGCGACACTAATGTCACAACCATGTAGGCCCGTGGTGTGAATCTGGGGCGAGATAACTTTTGACATTACAATGATGTATGATGAACAAACATCCTGACGTTTTAAACACCAACACAAAGAATTTATTTATCCAAAATGATCAACACAATGGAAATACTCGACATAAAGTATGTGCATGACCATGATGAGAACCTGAATCCAATTTTCCGTACAAACTTGTGAATATGACCCTGAACACTCTAACGTGGAATCGTGTACCGGAAAACGTGCGGACGAGAGTATGTTTAACATGCAGCTCACGATCCTAGCCTCAAAATCGCGCACGTGCGATTTATGCACTGACATTCACTTGTACGGGCGCGTTGATTGCGCTGGCTGTCCTTCAAACGTCGTGGTCCTTCCAAAAGAAGATAAATAAACGTTCTTGATTCTCACCGACAGCGATGCGGGGTGGCCGCATGCGCAGATACGAATAGAAATCGGATTTACCCGTTCTTAGAAAAAATCGTCCGTTTGTTCAAAACGAAGCTGCATATGTCTTAACGGCGTACGATTTTTCAGCTGCAATGTCAGGAGAGGCAGCAGGCCCCACATTCTGTACTGTTCAGAACAATAAATGGGCTATTTAGTTTACTACAGTGCATGTAACAGCCTATTGCCACGAGACAAGAAGGCAGGTAAGTTCAGACATCACGCTATGTTGCAAGAGCTATTCAAGTGGGACAATCATCAGTCTTAATGTGAAGCGAAAACACAAATAGATATTGATTAGGTGCAACTTCTAGTTGGCAGAGAGACATGTTTCTGTTGGCGCAGACACATTCAGACCGACCGGTAGCGTAATGGATAAAGGAAGCAATCCAAATTGAGAGATATAACTCACATAAGACTATCTGGGCAAAATTGTACGCGAAATAGACACCAACTATACAACAGCCATATCATAAGCATGAACAGGATAATCGGCAGGTGAGGAGTGGGAGATGTCCGCAGAAATATTGAGCGCTCATCCAAGGAGGCCCATCCAGGACCACACTCACGCCGCGTAAATGGTTTTAGGGATATGGGCCAACAACTTTCCATCGTTGCCACGATGGATGCTAGCAATCATATCGTTACACAAGTGGATGAGGTTCATCGACGTGCCTGGAGAGTGAGTTTCAAAGAGGAGGACTCAAATTGTTCGAAGTGGCTCCTAGGCAGGATTGAAGGGCAATGTCATTCTCGTAAACACTCTTGTTGTGCGCAGAGAGGCCCCATAATTGGCATGGACGGGGAAAAAAGAAGAGATCACCCCAACAATAATCGTGGGTAGCCGACTGCGGGAAATCCACAGAGCAGCATTACTCTCGTAAGACATGAGCAAGACAAAATGTGAGTGTTGGGCTGGCCTGCTTGTGAGAGTGGCTAAATAATAACGGCAACACAATCTCTTCAACAAAAACATGATGGTGGCATGTACTTAAGACCCTGTATACAATGAGAACATAATGTGCTCCGGCTGTAAGAAGACTTTGAAAAACGAGAAACGAGGAATGTCTGGTTCCGGCACATATCCGGGTTGGGTATAGATGGGCGTGGTTCTGCTTCCGGACACACAACCACCCCTTCCTTCTAGCTCCCCGCTCACGGCGTTTTCGGCTGCAGTCCGACATATAAAACGGAACAAGTGGTAAGAGGCTACTTGGCGACAACGCATAAAATAGTTTCAAATCATGAGGTTGGAAAGCCCGTCGCCCGTCCCAGCTTTTGTCAAAGGGGGAGGGGTGCCTTTATGGGGGGAAAAAAACAAAACTTAAGCCAACTTCGCATTTAGCAGTGTAGGCGTTAGATCTAGGGCTAACACAAACTTTTATGTTAAGGGCTTAGCAAAAGAAACAATGATATACATATAAGCTTCAAAACTGATTGAAGAAGGTCTTACAATCCAATGGAAGTGCGTTATATTCCAAAAGTATTATTTCACACAATCGGCGGGGTAAATGGATAGCATAAACGCAAAACGGCAAATTTGGGGGTCTCTGGAAATGGAAAAAAATCAAGATTTTCTGTGCCTTCTGAAATTGAGATGCTCTGGAACGGAAATTTGGGCTGAAAATGGGGTCTCACCCGCGGCACATAAGTATCACACAATTATACTAAGTGCCCCCCCCCCGGGTAATTACCCTGCTGCAATGTGAGATATGCATAACCCCGCATTCTTCTTGCAATGTGAGATATGCATAACCCAGCATTCTTCTTGCAATGTCAGGTATGCATAACCCCGCATTCTTCTGAATGATTGACATTGTTTCATTGTCATGTAGCGGCGTACATTTCCAGCTGCAATGTCAGGAGAGCACAGGCCCACATTCTTCTTAAAAAAATGCTATTTATTGACTACAGTGTCATGTAACAGCCTATTGCCCCGGCAGCAAGGTCAGGTAAGTTCACATCACGTAGTTGCAAGTATTCAAGTGGGACAAGTGCAGTCTTAAATGTAACAGAAAACAGCAAATGATATCTGATTATGGTGCAACTTATAGTTGAGCAAAGGACTTTTGTGGTGACAACATTTCACCGTACCGGTAGCATAATGGATACAAGGGAAGCAATCCATTTGCGGTTCCCAGACAGAGATCCTCCATCCATAAAGACTATCTGGGCAAATGTACGGAAATACCAACAATATACGAAACAAGCCTTAGCAGGAACAAGGATAATTCTGGCAGGTGGAGGAGTGGGAGATGCCCAGAAAATATTGAGGCTCATCCAAGGAGGCCCATCCAAGGACCACAACTGCACGCCGTAATGGTTTAGGGATAGGGCCAACAACTTTCCATCGTATTGCACGATTGGATCTACATATATCGTTACAAAGTGGATGAGCGTCATCAACTGCTGGAGAGGGATTTCCAGAGGAGGCTCAATTGTTCGAAGTGGCTCCTAGGCAGGATTGAGGGCAATGTCAAATTCATGTCAACCCTTGTTGTTGGCGAAGAAGCCCCATAATTGGCATGGACGGGAGAGAGAGATCACCCACAATATCGTGGCGTACGCGGCTGCGGGAAATCCACCAGAGTTCAATTACCTCGTAAACATGAGCAGACAAAAATGGAGTGTGTGGGCTGGCCTGTGTGGAAGTGGCCAAATAATTGGGCCATTCTTCTTCAACAAAAACATGAATGGTGGCATGTACTTAGACCTGATCAATGAGGACATTGTGCTCCGGCTGGAAGAAAACTTTGAAAGACAGAATCGAGGAATGTTCCGGCACATACGGTGGGTACAGAATGCGTGGTTCTCCGGCTCACCGTTTTCGGGCTGTCCGTGAGAGGTTGGTAGAGCTACTTGGCCAACGCATAATAGTCTTCAATCATGAGGTGGAATGCAGTGCCGTCACCAGCTTATGTCAAAGGGGGGAGGGGTGCCTTTTTGGGGGAAAAAAAACAAAACTTAACAACTCCATTAGCAGTGTAGCGTTAGATCTAGGGCTAACAAACTTTTATGTTAAGGGGCTTAGCAAAAGAAACAATGATACTCATAAATAGCTTACCTGATGAGAAGGTCTATATCAATCCAATGGAAGTGGTTAGATTCCAAAAGTATTATTCCAAAATTCAGTAAATTGATGCTCCAAGTCGACATATTTTAATCTGTTTTACGCAGGCGCGGTTTTAAAAGCGAGGAACCATCTCCCCCTCCCACGGTAGGAACTTTTTGAAAATACGCATAGGAAACACGTGATTATGGGCATGGTAAACTAACTTTTCAAAGGTATATTTTATGAAGATTATTACGGATTATTTTCCAAAGATTACAGAAAGTATGTGAAAACTGTAATCGGGCAGTGATATTTGCGAGGTAGCGAAACCTGCAAATGGGAAAGGGTGTGGGAAGAGGGATACCCCGTCCCACGTAGGAACTTTTTGAAAATAAGCATAGAAAAGAAGTGATTCTAGGCATTGTCAATACCTGTATTTTGAATGTGTACTTTATAAAGATGGATTGTAGTCAGGATTTCAAAAAGATAGGCCTACAGGAAGCAAGTGGAAAACTAGATGTGAGTAGTCATACTTGCGAGGAGTGTGTGTAGGACGGGAGCCCCTCCCACGTTAGAAAATTTTTCAAAATGCGAACAGAAAAGACGTGTTTTGTAGGCATGATTCAGGATTTAGAAAGAAAATGTTCAGTAAGTATACGAAAAACTGTAATTGCTTATTTATACTTGCGTGGGGGTGGGAGACGGGTATGGGATGGGAAACCCACGGCAAGAATTTTTTGAAATACACGTAGCAAAGACATGTTTCTAAGCACAGTAAATACATATTTTAAAGGGATATTTATGAAATTTATTACAAGGATTGTTGTCAGGATTTCAAGAAGATGTACAGTAAGTAGACCTATGTGACATAATGTAAATGGGCAGTCGAGGGAGTGAAGCGACCAAAAAAAAGTATTAAAAAGGCGTGTTTTGGGGCATGTTGAATACATATTTAAACATTTTCATCACTTCTTTCAATCAATATTTCATCTTTGCTAGATCTCCTCAGTTTAAGTTTTCATTGTAAAATATTTTCGTCCGAAAATTTTGGGGGTACTTGACCAATTTTTGGGAGGCTCAAGCCCCCAAAGTCCCCCGTGGAACCGCGCCTGATTTTACGTGTAAACAAAATAGCCCCAAAATGCCTCGCGCGTTACGTTTAGATTGAGAAATATAGCCGCGTGTGGCCGACACGAGCGCGTCTAATTAACGGTCCGATCTGAAGGTCGCATTAAAGGTACAAGGCGCTTTTATTATTCTTTTTAGCTTCGGTAAATATAAACGTACGCTTTAAGTGGATGTATTGGTAGACTGCTAGTATGTTATCTAAGGTAGATATGAATAATGTAGCAACACTGACACTAAGAACATATCGCCCTTTTCAAACCCCCCCCCCCCAAACGGCCAAATATTTATTGCTTCTTTCTTTGGAAGTGGGGTCGCACCCTCCGCACCCCCCCCCCCCGGCGACGCCCATGGAATGGCCTCCACGATCTCCTAACTTGATACCCTGTGACCTTTTCCTCTGGGGATACCTAAAGAAAAAACATCCCCACCACGTGATCTGAATGACTTGCAGGCGCGTACTCGGCACGAGATCAATGTTCTTCGTCATGATTCCGCAATGGTTAGAAGAGCAGTGCAAGACATGCAGAGTCGTTCACAGCTTTGTGTCGACAGGGGAGGTGGACACATCCAAGGTGTTGGTGCATAAAATGTAAGGGCTGAATGATGTGCTCCCCAGAGATTGTAAATTACAGTCACTCGCAAAATGTTAACAGAGGGGATACATTTCATTAAAACTTGGTGTAAAATACAAACAAACGATAAAACCAAAAACTTACAGTAAAGTTGGTTTCGTACTTTACAAACCAAAAACTTGGAAAAAGTAGGTTTTGTAATCTTCACCTTCGAAGGACCCTAACTCTGTGATCTGTGACAATGGTGATGCAAGCAAGGTGTCAAATTAAAGCCGATGAGCCACTTTGTATTTTACAAATATATTTTACAAGAATAAACCATGTATTCTTGACATAGCTGACCTTTAAATTTCGGTAACCCCTTTTTTTAGGAACGCACTGTATAAGAAAATACCCACTTCCTGTAAACTTTGTTGGACTGATGATTGAACTGAACATTAAAACATACATATGCACGTGCACACAAACACACACACACACACACACACACACAAACAAACACAAATACACATACACATACAAACAAACAAACAAACACAAATACACACACACTACCATAGATCTGCAGGGCACACCTTATTTTCCCCTTGTTCTGTGTACCCCACATACAAGACCATATAAAAGCACACATACACACATATACACAAACAGACACACACAGACGCACCGTCACATATAGGTGTGTGTGTGTGTGTGTGTGTGTGCGCGCGCATGTGTGTGTGTGTGTGTTATTTGTGTCATGTGTCTATGTGTGCTTGTTTCTGAGCGTATTCTCACGCCGGAAAGGAGTTTTCGCTTCGTGCTCTTGATGTGTCCCTTTTGTTGGCCCCCCCCCCTTCCCGAATCCCATCTCATTTCACAACGCTACTGGCCTCTTCGTATACTGGGGCCTCTGGTGCTAGATCCCAAGCAGTTAGCTAGGAGCTAGGAGCCAATGCAGTCCTTAAAATAATCCAATGTTATGAACACTTTATGAAACATGATATGTGGATGAGAGGAAGGGTTCTGGGACACATTCCCGCTGGACAACTACCCAGGATAACCTCAACTAGGATTTTTAATCAACGCAGGACAACTTACGCCTTAAACAACTTCCGTTCAGGGGAACCTGGACAAGTACCACCAGACACGATGTGATTGCCCTAGGGGGAGTTGTCCGGGAGGGTGATTGCCTCAGTGGATCGATGTCTCAGGGGTAGTTGTCCGGGTGGTAGTCATCCTAGTGGGTGGTTGCCCTATGGGGCAGTAGACCTGGGAAACGTTTCCCAGAGGGTTTTTGTTTTAGGGGTAGATGACGATTGGGACGATCATCCTACATAGTCCGGCAGCCAAGGGGGTTAACCTTGTTTTAGGGTCTTTCATACAGTGTGTTCCTTAAGAAAAGGTAACCAAAGTTCAAAGGTCAGCTATGTCAAGAATGCATGATTTATTCTTATAAAATGTTAACTACAATACGAAGTAACTCATCAGCATTAATTTGACACCTTGCTTGTCTCACATTGCCACGGGTCACAGAGTTAGGGTACTTTGAAGGTGAAGGGTACAAAACCTACCTTTTCCAAATTTCGTTTTTTTAAGTACAAAACCAACTTTTCTGTATTTTTTTTTTGGTTTCATCGTAACTATGTTTGTTTTTCACACCAAGTTTTAATGAAATGTTATCCCCTCTTAACTTTTTGCGAGTAAATGTAATGTTACATACCCAGTGTCTAGCTGCAATTGCTACTGAGCACATGCTTTCCTACATTCATTTCATTGAATAAAAAATATGACATTGAATATCATTGATTGCTACATTCTCATCCAGCAAGGGTAAGTACCCTGCTGCAATGTCAGAAGTGGCGTTTATACGTGAAAATAACCCTGAGATGAGATAACCCCGAAAAGATTAAAATTTCCCCAATATTTTACCGTCATCTACACGTGAATGAGTTCTGGATTAACTCCGAGGTCATGTTAAGTTTGAGATCTGTATAATTCCTCACGCTTGCACACAAGCTTCGATCAATAGGCCTTTCCTTACTTTATTCAAACAAGTATGTAGATGTTTTCTCTTCCTTGGCCTAGTGACGAACTATTTCTATCACCTGATCCTATGAATACATTTTGAATACTATAAAATAGGGCAAATTGCATACAAGAATATGTCCTGGAAGCCTCTGGCAATTCTTCGGCACGTTATCAGATTACCGAGAGAAACCTTTGTCAGAAAGGTATGCATAAAATTAGATGTATTATGATACTGGTCTCCTCTCCCAGCTCGCAAGGGAGAGGGGATCACATGTACACCTCGAGGTGTCAGGGAAGTGTATTTTTCTAATCAGCAGAATTCTTCTTATTATCATTCTTGTTTTATATGATTCTAATGAAAATTATCATTTGTTACTACTTGTATAATCGTAATCATTGTCACCGACCAATGATGATGATCATCACCATCATCATCATCATCATCACCACCATCACCATCATCATCGTCATCATCATCATCATTGATTATTTTATCGGGGAAAATACAGTATTTAGAAATATGGGATAAAGTGTAAATTGAAAATCTGCAAAATGACTGGTGGCCGTGAAGAGTCAATAAAGAACATGTTCTTTTGTAAGGAGTTAGTCTTTTGTCCTCAGCTGGTCAACCATGAGTGTCAGTTTCAAAAGGAGCCCCTGCCACTACAAGTGTTCATGACTTTGAGTTTAAAGAGCATACACAGTACTGGTTGATTACTTGCAGAACAACAACACTTTTATATCAACTGCTTTCAAACCTTCTGTGAACAGATGGTATTCTAAAAATGTCACTATAGTACAGGAGAAAGTAGTTGAAAACAGCAGAACACTTCGTTTAGGACATATCTGTTACACAAATCCCCATTGCCGACAAAGTACTAACACAGAAATCTATATGTGGGACTATGTTAATTTTTGCCATACACACTGCAGCAACGGAGCTTACTCCGTCGGGTACTCAAACTGCCAATTCCTTAACTTTTTATTGCATATGAAGTGAATTAGTCCCACTTTATAATGCAAATGTAATTTACTCTCAGATGGAAAATGTGAAAATGTGAAATTTTGATGAAAGATTTTTCATCATCAACCAGTACTGTGTGTTCTCTTTAAAGGCTTCGCAAAATGACCCAACTTCGGTAAGTTACCTAATTTCTTATTTCCCTGTTCATGAATGAATTTTCCAATATTTCGTTGGAGTCGTTGGTCATTATGCATGCATTGTAACACGAACATTATCATGAATTTAAACAAACGTGTGCACAAGCAAGCGAGCAAGCAAACAAGCAAACAAACAAAAACACAAACGAAAAAAAAAACCCTGTATGGGCATTTAAAAACAGAACTCAACCACTCAGTCTTAAAGTCATAACAAATGAGGTGGCAGGGGCTCCTTTTGAAACTGACATTCATGTCTGTCCAGTTGAGAACAAAACGACATAACTCCATACAAAACAAAACGTTCCTTATTGACTTTTCATGAACACCGGTCATTTTGCAGCTTTTAAATTTACACTTCATCCCATATTTTCAATTACGACCCTTTCCCTGATAGAATAATCATAACAAGTATGGTATCATTTTAACGAAAATTAAATAATCTTTCTGATGGTACCAAGTGTGTTTTGATTTTTACTATAAACACGGAGAAATGATCGATCAAAGTCAGATTTCCAAACTTTTTTGAGGAGTTTATATTTTTCCGTGTTGCGCAGTTTGTTTAGTTAGTATGCATCATATATCATAATACGTATAATTCTGTTAATAACTGTACGTGTATTTTAAATGTGTACTTCATGCAATCCATTTTAATTTGTTTGTATTTTTACCGGTGTTATCATTTCATTTTATTTTGTAACATGGCTGTTGTAATCTACGGATTTTTTGTCAAGTTATTTTTTTTTTTATGTACAATAAACCGATCTATCTATCTATCTATCTATCTATCTATCTATCTATCTATCTATCTATCTATCTATCTAGTCTAACGTCATCACGTAACCATCCTCCTCCTCGTCATCATCATCATATCATCTTTTATTTCCTGGGTATGGGGGTATTCTGATCGCTAAGCAAGGTCATTCTTCACCTAACGGGAAGCTTCTGAAAATATTTATTAATAACAAATAAGTTAAAGAGAACACACAGTACTGGTTGATGATAAAAAATCTTTCATCAAAATTTCACATTTCCTTATTTCCAACTGAGAGTAAATTACATTTGCATTATAATGTGGGACTATTTCACTTCATATGCAATAAAAGTTGAGGAATTGGCAGTTTGCAGTACCAGCGACGCAGTACATCCTCCGTTGCTGGCAACAGTGTGTCAGGCAAGCACATTACACATAGCCCACTATCAATCTGTGTAGGTTCACTCTTTGTCAGCCAAGTGTGGCAATTGTGTCACACCAGATATTTCCCAAACAAGGAAGTGTTAGCTGTGTTCCACTACTCTCTGACCTGTCACTCATAGTGACCATTTAGAATAGCCCATCTATACCACGAGAAGGTGAAAGACAGTTGGTATATCAAAAAGTTGCCGTACCGTTCTCAAGTTACATCCAATAGTCACTGTGAATCTCCTTACATCAATCATTTATCAATTTATCAATTGAATGATTCATTCATCCATTTATTTATTTATGTATTTATTTATTTATTTATTTATGTATTTATTTACTTAAAAATATTTAAGAGGGTACTTTTCGGATAAAGATGCTTCTTGACAAAATGAAAGCTTGCCAGATATTATGCAAGTTGTAGGCAGTATTGAAAATCTATTCATAAGTACTGGTAACAGAACTAGCTCAGCATCACTAGGCTTCGGAAGAGAAAACATCCATAAATTTAAATACATTGTAAACATCTCTACTGAGACGCAGACCGCAATAGTAAAGGGGCTCTGGATTGTGAGGATCAAGCTTCTGTTTTAGATACATGCTATGAGGTAGCCGTCGACTTGGGGTAAAGCTGTTTTAGAATCAAGCAATTTGTGCAAGGATTTTGCTGTGACAATTTAATGGTCAAACGTTGACCCGTTTTAAATGAACTTCATTTTGGATATCAATTATATTCACTGAGATAGGCAACTGTGTTGTGTAGCTGTTTTTGATTAATTCCAGCTGCAATGTCACGAGAGCATAAGCCCACATTCTTCTTAAAGAATGGTATTTATTTGCTACACTGTCATGTAACAGCCTATTGCCCCGGCAGCAAGGTCAGGTAAGTTCACATCACGTAGTTGTAAGTATTCAAGTGTTACAAGTGCAGTCTTAAATGTAACAGGAAACAGCAAATGATATGATCTTGTTGCAACTTACAGTTGAGCAAAGGGCATTTGTGATGATAACATTTCACCGTACCGGTAGTATAATGGATACAAGGGAAGCATTCCTTTTGCTGTTCCCAGACAGAGATCCTCCATCCACAAAGACTATCTGGGCGAATGTACGCAAATACCAACAATATACGAAACAAGCCTTAACACAAACAAGGGTAATTCTGGCAGACGGAGGAGTGGGAGATGCCCAGTAAACATTGAGGCTGTCAGGAGACAACTGGAGGCCCATCCAAGGACCACAACTGCACGCCGTAATGGTTTAGGGATAAGGCCAACAACTTTCCATCGCATTGCACGATTGGATCTATATATATCCTTGCAAATTAAGTGCATGAGCGTCGTCAACTGCTGGAGAGAGATTTCCAGAGGAGGCTCAATTTTTCGAGGTGGCTCCTGGGCAGGATTGAGGGCAATGCCAATTTCATGTCTAACCTTGTTGTTGGCGAAGAAGCCGCATTTAGCATGGACGGGAGAGTGAACACCCACAATGTCGTGGAGTACGCGGCTGCAGGATATCCACCAGAGTTCAATTACGACGTAAACATGAGCAGATAAAAATGGAGTGTGTGGGCTGGCCTGTGTGGAAGTGGCCAAATCATTGGACCATTCTTCTTCAACAAAAACATGAATGATGGCATGTACTTCAATGAGGACATTGTGCCCCGAAGGGAAGAAACCTTTGAAAGACAGGATCAAGAAAGTTTCCGGCACCTTTAGTGGGTACAGAATGCATGGTTCTCCGGCTCATCGTCTTCGAGCTGTTAGTGAGAGGCTGGTAGAGCTACTTGGCCAACGCATATCAATCATAAGGTGGAATGGCCTCCACGATCTCCTGACTAGACACCCTGTGACCTTTTCCTCTGGAGATACCTAAAGAGCAGGGTAAAAACATCCCCACCACGTGATCTGGATGGCTTACAGGCGCGTATTCGGCACGAGATCAATGTTCTTCGTCATGATCCCGCAATGGTTAGAAGAGCAGTGGAAGACATGCAGCGTCGTTCACAGCTTTGTGTCGAAAGGGGAGGTGGACACGTCGAAGGTGTTGGTGCATAAAAGGTAAGGGCTGAATGATGTGCTCACCAGAGACTGTAAATTACAGTCGCTCGCAAAATGTTAACAGAGGGGATACATTTGATTAAAACTTGGTGTGAAAGACAAACAAACGATAAAACCAAAAACTTACATGAAAGTTGGTTTTGTACCTTACAAACCAAAATATTGGAAAATGTAGGTTTTGTATCCTTCACCTTCGAAGGACCCTAACTCTGTGATCTGTGACAATGGTGGCATAAGCAACGTGATTAAAGCTCATGAGCCACTTTGTATTTTAGTAATATATTTCAAAAGAATAAACCATGTATTCTTCAGTTAGCTGACCTTTGAACGTCGGTAACATTTTTAGGAACACACTGATAAAAATACCCACTTCCTGTAAACTTTGTTGAACTGATGTTTGAACTGAACATATGCACGTGCACACACACACACACAAACACATACACACACTACCATAGATCTGTGGGGTTCACCTTTGTTTCCCCTTGTTTTGTGTACCCCACGCATAAGACTATGTAAAAGCACACATACACACATATACAAAAACAGACACACACAGACACCGTCACACATAAAGTATATGTATAAA